>JNFU01000012.1:327048-499421 GCA_010994365.1 Saccharomycopsis schoenii | reverse complement strand
TGTATAAACCCATAGCTCCGGTAGTTTTCACTAAATATTAGTATCTATTAGTAATCTTTAAGTTAAAATTTCAGGTTAGCTTTGAGTTATTATTACTCTCTAGCTTAATACCTATATTGATTTAAGAGACAGATTTTTTCATTGTATATTTGTATATATCAATATTCCTATATATGTTGTGAGGTATAATTTAAGAATATTGTCGATTCAGGTGATTCCAGTTTGTCTCTAAGTCTATAATTTCATCATTTAAATTGTCGTTACTCATTGTTTGATTTGAGAGAGATAATTTATATCTTTTATTTTTCCATATAATTACTCTCTTCTTCCTTGTTCTTCCTCCTCCTCTTTCTTCTTTCTGCTATCCTCTTTCCATCATATGGAAACATATACCCAATTATATATTCCTAGATGCTCTAGTATCAATAAGATTACCTGGTAAGTTATCTATGTTCTACTGATATTTCTATATGGATTTATATTCCCACATAAGGTATTCCTTCCCGCAGGACAAAATATTCCAACAGCATATATGGCTATTAACATTAATAGAGATTCAGAAAATGAGGAAGAATCTCTGCAAAGCCAGCAAGAGATTCCGCCTCAACTCATGATCAGTATTTCACCAGATATTGCAGGCTCAACAATAGCTAATTTAAAAAATAATGAAAAGTAGATATTGATTAAAAATGTAGCTGTTTTATATCAAAAACTGGAATTATTTTGAAGGTTGATAGAGTAATTAGGTATACACAAGTGGTAACGCGTTTCTTCTCTATCGACGCGTTACAGTTACATTTTGGTGATATTTCAACTAATAATAAGTGTAAAAATCTCTAGTAAATTTAGAAAACCACATGATTATCACATGATAATCTAACTACACCCTTAAATAGATGAATCATAACATTAGAAAAGCTTAACATGGAAAAATTATACATGTCCAATAATAAAATATCACTGTATTCTAGATTCCACACCTTAAAATGGCAGAATACGAATCTACGAAATATGGACTTTTGCCGTGCACCATATCAGACTACTCAATAAAATTCAGAAGAGTTTCTCTTGGGCAACGAACAATGGTTCTCTTCTGCGAATACGAGTATAAGATAGTGTTTCAATTATGGATGGTACTGCGCAATGGTCATGTTTTTGAGCCCCTACAAGGAGGAAAGACCACGCTCAATGAGCCGAGCCGCCGCTCTTATTAATACTTTAAGTCCGGGAGCAGCCTGACGGTGCGTCCTCCTTGGAACCTTTATTTAGCTTCTGGCGGCTAGGATGGGATATCTTGTCTGAATAACGAACTAAACCAACCCCAATGTACAATGACTTTATTTTTTATCGGTAGCAAGTTCAGTATCAAGCTATCTGTCAAATTTCACTCTTTATTTCCGAACAAGCAAACAATAATCTAGCACGGAACTGTTCGGACTTGCGAAAAATACACAGTTATTTAGTCTTTTTCTAAAACTGCTGTGCACTCACTATCCTCCTCTATCTTTATTGCTTACATCTCACTCTAAATTTTCCTTGTTGCGTAATCGGTACTTGCAACCACTACTTGTAATGATTCTCCACAGAATTGTATAAATAGTGGTGAGATCGTCTCCGAATCAAATCACCTTACTTAAAATCTTGTGTCTCATACTCTATAGCTAAACTATTAGGTACTTATTGAACTTAATATAAAGACGCACGTTTAGGATCACATTTATACACAACTACTCACAAAAACTTCGCAAAATGGCTTTGAAAGACTGCAATTATCACTGGGGGGGGGACCAAGAACCTTGGTCTCGAAACTGCTAAAGCTTTGGCTGCAGAAGGCGTTGATCTCTTTTTGCAATTCCATAGAGGTTCCCCATCTGACGTTGAAAAAGTTGTTGTTGAACTTGAAAAATCAGGGGTCAAAGTTGGCACATTACAAACTAAACTTAATTCTGCTTCTGACGCTAAAAAATTGTTTGATGCTGCAAAGAAACATTTTGGTGCTAAAGGAATTGATATTGCTATTAACAACATTGGTAAAGTTGTTAAGAAACCAATTAGTGAAATCACTGAGCAACAATTTGAAGAATCTGATACTGCAAACAATAGGCTGGCTTTCTACTTTTTGGCTGAAGCTGGTCGTACTGTCAATGATAATGCCAGGGTTGTCTCACTTGTGACTTCTTTATTAGCTGCATATGTTCCACAATATGGTGTTTACCAAGGTACTAAAGCCCCTGTTGAATATTACTCGAAAGCTGCTTCTAAAGAATGGCATGAGAGAGGTATTACCTCCAACTGTGTTGCACCAGGTCCAATGGATACTCCATTCTTGCATGGAAGTGAAAAGAAGCAAGATGTTGATTGGGATGCTACAGTTGGCCTAGGTGGAAGATTAACTGAGACTAAAGATATCGTTCCAATCATAAAATTCTTGTGTGATGAAGGTAGCTGGATTACTGGCCAAACTATTTACGCTTCTGGCGGATTCACTGCTCATTAGTTGGTGCAAGTATATCGTATGTGTTAGAAAAGTTTATTTCGCTTATACTATGAGTAGGTTATGTTTTGTCTATTTATTTATCGATTTTAAGTAATATACAATCACCAGCACTGGATAGGCCAATTGAAAATCAGTCAAATAAGAACCTTCGTTTACTCTCTGATCATTGATAAATTGTAGTACGTGCAAGCAACAGTCCATTACGTGTAACATTTTAAGAGCGGTTACCCAATAAAGATAATATACTTGCTAAGCCCAATATAACAGCTTATTAAGCTCACTGAATTTTCAATTGGGAATCGTTGAATTGTTTTAGATTGTGAAAATTGGACGTAGGCGGTGATAAGAATAATTATATAAGTACTTGAAAGTATTATTATATATTAATTACTGTTATGCAACCAAAAACTATAACTGTGATAAAGGAACAATTGGGCAACAGACTCGACTCTGTACTGTTACATCTACATGCTTGATAGGTTGATTTATTTTCCTTAATCTTTCGCTGTGTTTACGTACAGAATCTTGTTGGTTGTATTAATAATACAAAAAGTGTATTAATAATCAAGCTTCTTTGTAAGCCTATTTATTTTGCCTAATCAATCTTTCATGTAATATTGAGTCAGTCCTACAGTGGATTACTCGCTGGTGCATTTTTGCCAAAATATGCAATCCATCAGCAGATACTGAAGGTATTCCGATCTTATTTAAAAATGAACAAAAAAATTATCGGAAAAACATCCCACATGCGCAATTAATAATCTTCGCTGCAGCCCCTTTTTTTGGTGGTGGCAGAGATTTTATAATACGTTTAGCCATATTGAAAACAAATTGCATCGTTCGGCTTGTAGTTGAATATTAGATGGTTATACGAGAAGATAGCTTATTAAACTATACTTCAGTCACAGTTTTTTACTACGCCCGAGTCTCCAAATAATCGTTTGAATATAAGACATAAAAAGATCTTTAGATCATCATTTTACTTTTCCGGTTGGATTTGTCTTTCTTTTGTACATGCTACAATATAACAAATCGTAATAGAGTAAGCAAAATAGACCATTATTTTCCAAGATATGTCTTCTTCCTCCAGCTTATCGTCTTCCAATCTTTTCAAAGCCATCAAGGTAGGCGATGTGGAATTATCCAATCGTATTGTAATTCCTCCGTTGACAAGAACCAGAGCTACTAAAGACTCAATTCCGACTGATATCATGCAACAATATTATGATGAAAGAACGAAGACCCCAGGAACTTTGGTTATTACCGAAGCTACTTTTGTCACTCCTGATGGCTGGAGATGTGTTCCAGGTATTTACACTAAACAGCAGGCTTTGGCTTGGGAAAAAATTGTGTCAAAAGTTCATGAAAATAAAAGCTTTTTAAGTGTTCAAATCTGGTCTTTAGGTAGAGCTGCTGATGTTCAAGCTTTGAATGAAAACAATCTTAAATACATGGCTCCAAGTGCAATTTATCCAGATCAAGAGGCCAAAAAAAATGCAGAAAAATTGAATAACCCATTGACTGTTTTTTCTACAGAACAAGTGAAAGAATATGTTCAACATTTCATTGATGCGGCCGTTAATGCCGTTGAAATTTCCAAGTTTGATTTTGTAGAACTTCATTCTGCTCACGGATACCTTATTGATCAATTTGTTCAAAGTATTTCAAACCAAAGAACCGATGAATATGGTGGAAG
This sequence comes from Saccharomycopsis schoenii, assembly GCA_010994365.1. Taxonomy (NCBI): domain Eukaryota; kingdom Fungi; phylum Ascomycota; class Saccharomycetes; order Ascoideales; family Saccharomycopsidaceae; genus Saccharomycopsis; species Saccharomycopsis schoenii. The sequence continues at coordinate 495,228 of JNFU01000012.1, read as the reverse complement.
TATAGAAAACCGAGCCAGATTCTTATTTGAAATAATAGATGGTGTTATTTCGAAAATTGGAATTTCAAAATTAGCCCTTAGACTCGCTCCGTGGGCTACTGTTAATGGTATGGCTGGTGCTAATGGTGATCCTCACCCATATGCTACTTGGGGTTACATTCTTTCAGAATTAGAAAAAAGAAGAAAGAAGTATGGTAAAGATTTTGGTTACGTCAGTATCGTTGAACCTAGGGTCGATGGTAATTCTGATGTTGATAACCCAGTTGAATCAAATGACTGGATTTTTGATATCTATAAAGGTGTCATTTTAAGAAGTGGCAACTATTACACGTTGAATACACCTGAGTTAGATACTTCTGATCTAGTTAAAGATGTCAACGCTAATGATAGAACTTTGATTGGTATTGGTAGACCATCTACAAGTAATCCTGACTTAATTGAAAGATTGAGAAATGGGCAGAAATTGACTAAATATCAAAGAGAATATTTTTACGCTCACACCAGCAAAGGTTATGTTGGGTACCCAAGATTTGGTGAGGAGGCTATTGGAATTGAAAATGTTCTTGGTAAACCACTTGCTTAGATATTTTATGTACTAAAGAAACATTTTGAAAATCTTAATTTTTCTTCTCAAATTCATATGTGTCGAGGCAGGATATACCGAAGGTAGGTCCCTTGCATAATAAAGGTCATCTTAATTAATTAAGATCACTGAAGATCATCTAAATTAATAGGTATCACTGAAGATCATCTTAATTAATGAAGATCACTTAAATGCTGCATGACTACACATAATACAAGTTTACTGGCAATAAACAATATGTATATAAGAAGCTCACATTTCCCTAAGTATTCTTAGATTGTATCTCAAGAAGGATAGAAGAAATATATAGAAGAAATATATAGAAAAATAGATAGAAATATACAATGATAAACCTATCTCTCTTAATACTATGAGTAATAATATTAGTCAAGAGAGAAACAATGACTCAGAGTTGAACCAAAGAAACTTGGCTCAACAATATGTAAAATAATTTGAAATATATATCAACCAACAGTTGCAAATCCATATACATTATTATAGCATGCGAAGATTTTGAGGCAGGATATACCGAAGATAGGTCCCTTACATACTGAAGATCATCTAAATTAGTGGAGCTCACTGAAGATCACTTACATAATGAATAATTGTAAATACAATTTGTCAGCGATAACCATTTGTATATATATAAGAAGCTCACATTTCTCTAAGTGTTCTTAAATTGTATCTCATAATAGCAGAAGAAAAATATATAGAAATWTRCAGATATGARCCYATTTTTCTCCAATCACCACGAGTAATAATATTAAGAAATAATGATTCAGAGTTAAACCAGACAAATCTGGCTCAACAATCCCAAATTTTGCATCTAAATGATTAGTAATGCTAGCTCAGAATGCTATCAATAATATAGTTTGTTGTGTTAATATCACTAAAACTTTATTTAGAATCAAGTTTCTCTGTGTGAAAGTGGGAGAGTCAAACAAAGTGTATAAAGAAAAGGCAAAATAATAGGTTTAAACTGGAAAAGGGTATGATGTGCAGTGAGAAGTAATAGTTACGTTAGAAATATTTACAGGCAATGAGAATATATACATCTCACGTCGCATTGAGTTTTTAATAATTTTGAAAATAGCTTAATTTATTCAATTTAGAAGATTAACTAACGTTCTCAGAACAAAGAAATGAAAAAAATGTATCCGTAAATACGGATCAGTATTATAAAAGATATAGAATTAATAGCTTATAATGGTGGCAATTATGATTTTCATCATATGTTTTATGTAACTTGAATCACATGTTTTTAACGACCTTCTGGTGTTGGATCACCACAATTTGCAGCCCAAGGATCTACTCTTCAAGGACATTTTGTTGATTGACGATTTGTCCTAACCCTAACTCACTCCAGAAGCTGTGTTGTTTGATTTCAGATAGGTAAGTTTGTTCCAATGCACTGAGTGTCAGGTTTTTCAATCCTTCTTCAATACTATAAGTAATGTTGGAAACAACAGAATCTTTGCTTGAACCTATTGGCAAAGCAGCAGCGAACGTGCTAGCAAAAATAGCCAGAATAGCGGCAATAGTAATTAAATTCTTCATTTGTATGATGTTTGTTGTTTTGTTGTGAAAGCTTCCTGTTTTGTGGTGAAAGTTTGTTATCATACCAATGGATAGAAGTAAGTTATTATCTACTTTTCAGCAGAAATCATCTCAATATTTATAGGGAGCATCCAGCTATTTTTGTCAAAGTATTCAACTCCAACATTCTATCATTGTAATCCAAATTATAATAATAATATCCTTCATAATAATTAGATAAAGCAGGCAAGGCATCGCTCGCATAAACGCTAACTTCATCTGAAGAGCTATGTACTGTTGTAAACCCTGCATGAAATCAACTCTGAAATGAGGCATCAAATTTTTTTTTCTTGGAAGTAAGTGCCTTCAAAAGAAGAATTTCCAAATTCTTGTCGCGCGACTATCCGTGGCTTTATTATCAAACCGAACGGAAAAACTTATTAAAGTCATCGCATTAGATTAATTATTTTTTGGTTTCTGCTTGCATATTATATGCAGTCTGGTTACGAGTTTACTTTTATCTTTCAATCTCAAAGATTTAGTTCTATACATAGATTTCCATATTCTAAATAACCAATATAGGCATATTACAGAGAAAAGGATAGTAATGCCAGCCATAACTAATATGCAAGGCATGCAAGGATCGTGCCCTGAAATGATAGTAAAGGTCTCGGAACCGTAAATTCCCAGGCACAATGCAGGGCATTTGAACGGTCTGTCAAAACTTCTAGCAGCTAAATTACCATTCGGGAATCCGAAAAATATGGTAAGTATGGGTACAACCCTTCGAGTTTGTTCATTGGTCAAAAATTAAATACAAAAATAGCACTACTAAAAACCAAAATAGAAATGAAATCCAATTTTCTTCTTCTGGCTTTTTTTCAATAGTGGCTGCTCTCTCTTCAGTCTATTTATCAGCTCCTATTTCAGGCAATCAACCAAAACCTCTTAGAAATTGGATTTTGCTCTTCACAATAGCAATAAGACACGTGATATCACAAGCGACATAGCATGCAATCTTACAAGCTAAGCCTTCTCAAAACATATAGTGAACAAAAACACACTGGATAGCAAAGGCATTGCGGATTTTCAAATGGAAAATTCTAGTTCTTATGCTTATACAGAAGTGGAAATTGGTACACCGCCTCAAAAGATTCGATTGAAAGTTGATATCTGTCGAGCCAATGAACCTTGTTGACTTTGCAGAGATTCATCCTCGTTGTCAGAATGACTATTAATGTTAATAGTCATTCTACATTTGAGAGAGATAAGGTATATTCTTATATATGTTATATATCTCCTTCTTTTCTTCATTCAATCTTTCTCCTTTCTTTTTGGGATAATTATTCATCCCATTTCTGCATTTCAATGATTAGTTTGAGCCAAGCTTTCTCTTGTTAAATCTGATTTTAGATTTCTTTCTTCAGATGATTGATTACTCATTTGTATGGGAGAGAGAGCTGTTTTGTTCTTGCATTTTCCTATATATTTATCTATCCTCCTCTTCTTTTCTTATACCTTTTCCTCTTATGCTTTCAGAACATGATGAGAATAGGCTAGATTATATACTAATCTATCTTCCTCGACATTCTTGCAATTGTTAAGTATATCTATGAGTTGTCATATTGTGGCTTATCATATTGTAACATAATGTATTTCTATTTATATTTCCGTATGACACTGTATTTCCGAGTTATCCATTTCTTCGTACAAGAAAATATATTCCAACATGCATACTGGGCTTGACAATTAGTAACCTTACCTTAGAATTCTATTAATAATACAGTTGGTTGTATTACTATTACCAAAAATTTATTAATAATCAAGTTTCGTTGGAAAGCTAAATCATTTTGCCTTATCAATGTTTCATGTAATATTGAGCCAGTCCTACGGTGGAATAATGGCTGGTGCATTTTTTGTCTAGTCAGATGATTTCGGCTCGCCTTCAATTCTATAACTTATTTAAATTGCTGTTACTCACTCTTTGATTCGAGAGAAATAACTTATGTCTTCTATTTTCTATGTAATTCCTTGCTTCTTCGATGCTCATCCTCCTTCTTCTTCTTGCTCCTCTTTCCATCATATGGAAATATAGACTGGATTATATATATTCATCCATATTCCTAGATATTTTAATCTTCATAATAGTTTCCTGGTAAGTTATCAATGTTATATTGATATTCCCATATAGATTTACATTCTCACATAAGGCATTAATTCCCGCAGGACAAAATAATCCAACATGCATATTTGGGCTTGGGGCGACACTCATGATTCGTATTTCACTAGATAGTGCTGGCTCAACAGATATTCATCCTCATTATTCGAATTGTTGAGCCAGGTTTGACAGGTTTAACTCTGAGTCACTATTTCTTCTGTGACTAATATTATTACCCATAGTTATTTGGGGGAGATGGGTTATTATCTATATATTTTCCTGCCTTTATTATGAGATATAATCTAAGAATACTTAGGGAAATGTGAGCTTCTTATATGTATATTCTTTAGGATGATCTTTATATGTAAGGGATATCTACCTTTGGTATGTCCTGTCTTGACACTTATTTATTCACCCTTTCTAACTTTGACTAGTTAATTCTTGTGTGATTGCTTTTTCTCTATATTAGCGATCTCTTTGAACCAAATTCTCCAAGCCTAGTTTACGCACAAACTATATTTTTAACAAGATATAATTAGTAAGTATTATCCCAGATAATACTGGCTCAACATTCTTTAATATAATATTTTAAGTTGTAATTTCTGGTTAGTTTTTCGTAGTCACCTCATAAATATAGCAGAGGGTCGGGATATGGAAATATAAAATTAGACTCAAAATTATAGATATTTTAGAAGTTCTCTTCTGTTTTACCTCACTACTACTCCACATCAAATACAATCAACATGTAATTTGAAAAGCGATAAATTTGTTTCCATATTAATCATATCAATCTTTATTTTTAGTGGGACCTATTGTCATTGCATAGAATCCGAATAAGTTAGAAATTAAGTGTGAATCATTTTTACAATTTAATTTTTAACTTTTCATGAAAACAAATGTTAGTTGACAATTTTTCACAGCGCAGAGATGAAAAAAAATGCCTCAAGCGATGTAACGTTTGATTTATTTGATATAATTTATTATTATTAATTTTTTTTTACTGCAATTTACAGGCTGGAGAATAATCCATCCTATGGAAATGCGAATAAATATATCATTATTTTAGAATTTTAGAAATTACTGAATGAATAAATATATAGTATGAAGGAAATAAATGTATGCAAAGAAAATAATAACAACTGAAAAATTAAGATATAGAGAAAAGACAAAAAGATTATGCTGACGGTGATTATAATAAACTGAAAAAAATTATGAAAGAATGATACAATGCTAATTAGGTTACCACGCTTGCAATTCCTCATTATAATCAACTCTCTCATCATGGTCTTCAATATAAGTGGAGATGCTTTTTCTTAAGCTATCACATAGGGGGTTTGGTCCACAGGCAGTTATAGAAATTGTACCGATTTCCGTAGTGAACCAGTTTCTGATAATTGCATCAATATTAGGTCTTTGACAAATAATTTCAAAATCATTCAATTCACTATATTGAATTTCGTATACCTGCTCAGTGGTTATAAGCTTTTCACTACTTTCGTCGTTACTTTTAACAGAACTTAAACAACAATGTTTCAATACCCGCACATTTTCTTCTTTTTCACGTGTTAAGAACAATGTGACTTGGACAGGAGTGTCTACCAATAATTTCAATTCCGGAGTAAACCACCGTATAGAATTCAAATCTTTAGCAATCCAGATCAATCTAATGTTGTTCTTTTGGCCGTCTGGATATCTTTTAGCTAACTCAATAGCATGATGCAATGGACCAGGAAGACCATTACCGCCTGCAATCAAATTAATATTATCATAATGATAGTTATTTGCAGAATGACCATATGGACCTTCAACGCCTACCAGAATAGTGCCTTGGTTTTTTAAAATAGTGGCTAATTTATTTGTCATTCCATTCTTTGGTTTGATGTAGGCGATTATTTCATTTTCATTAAATATCGAATCAGTAATAGTAAATGGGTGACTTTGCCAAAATGTTTTCCAAGTGAAAAAATACAAAAATGAATATTGACCTGGCTTAGATTTCCATCTGGAGGAACTTGGTCTTTTGATAATAATTTTCATTGTGCCATCACCAAGAATGGACACATTTGCTTTCTTAATACCAAAGTTGAATAATCTTACTATTCTGAGGAACCTATCAAATCCCCAAAGTGCAATAGCAGCGATCAAAAATTCAATGTAGCCCAATTGATTGGAGTGTCTCCAAACACCAACTGTGAATATAACGATAAGTAAGATATGTGTAACCAAAAAGAATTCATAAGCCCTTCTTCTAAAAAAATTGTAAGAGAGAATCATAATAGCAGCGCATGCAGCAATTGCAATAAATCCGGCATAGAAGTAGGAATATGAAAATGAAGACATATATCTACCCTGATTACATCTTATAATAGTATAACCAATACCATGAATAGCGGCGTCAACAAACATAATTCTACCAGTCCATTTATGAAAATGGATAAATGTGGAATAGTTAAAACTAGTCATAGATAAAAGGAAGTTATTTCTACCGCCGAATAAAAATATTAATGGGAAGTGAGCAAATGCCATAATTCCAGCCCTATCAGTCACAAAACTTCCCATTTGAGAATGTCTAGGAATATCATCAGTATATTTGTAACCACAAACAAAAGCGATAAGATGAACCAATAAATAACCAAGAATAATGCAACTCTCTGATCTGGTAGGTAAATAGCAACTAATAATTCCGAAAATTTTGGTAGTTTGATAGTGTTTTTCGTGAAATAAACTAGGAATGAAAAAATTTGCTTGGAGATATTTAGTCAATCTATTGTGAAAGAATTTAATTATTCCTGTTGCTTTCATGAATCTAGTACACATGGATAGTACCATAAGCCCTAACCAATAACCAAGTATAGCAAATCCAAAATTAAGACTACAATCCATGTTATACAGCTTAGAATAATTGGCTTGGTAAACTTTTTTGAAGGCTGCAACTCCAATGATTACCGGAACGTTAAGCTTGGAGTTATTTTTAATCTCATAATCATAAATAGTATATTCTGAGGCGTTTTTATAACTGTTTTCCATCATTTCATAAGTTACATTGGGACAAGCAGTGGACATAAGATGGAATCCGTCAGTAATATCGGATGGTTTTTGTGCCATATTATGAAGGCAAGTTGCAAACGTTCCCAAAAATGGTTGATAATCACAACTGTTGGTGATACCCGCTGATTTTTTCGAATTACTAATTTGGGAGCCCTTTTTAGTACAATCATCCCAATGGAAACCATCGGCAACTGATTGACATGTCAGGTATAATAACTTAGGATAAGCAGCAAGATGAAGTTCAGTCCATTTAATATATGATATATCAAAACTTGTTGTTAAGTTTTTGGTAGGTTTTGACGATGCAGATACTGAGGTAGAACTATGAGTTTTATTGGCTTTGTTCCCATCTATAAGCTGTGTTGTAGAATTTGAGGATTTATCATGTGATGATGAATTGAATGACAAAGTTGAGTTTCTAGAATTTCTAAAGTTGTGGTTATAAGAATTGTTTGACTTGTTTGCAGTAGCAAATGAAAAAAATGAAACAACTAATAATAATGTCAAATTGTGTAACATCATTTTTTTATTTGAATTAAATGAACTGTGTATATAATCTATATTTTAATGGTGATCACTGTCGTTTTAAATGGTATAAAGTGTGATTCCAGGAGCATAAGGAAACAACGGAATATATATTAAAACTTGAATTAACTTATATATCCCAGTAGCTTTTACTAAAAAGTGACAAGGTAGATGTACTCAGATTCAGTTGGATCGAAACAGTTGAATACTATATTAGGGTAAGCACATGTTGTGTGGATTCACTGGGAAGCCTTGAAAACGCTAACAAATTAGTGAAATTATCAAATGCACGATGTGTACAAAATGGCATTTTTTTCTGGCATGCATGAAGAATGAACAATGCAAAGCCTCCATGGAGAAGAAAATATGTGACGAAGAATTTGTATAGCGAAATAATATGAAAATAAGATGAATAGAAAAAAAGGAAAAAATATAGACTTCAACTTTGCTTTTCCTACACTAGGTTTATCGAATCATTAGAAAATGGTGAGGCATTATAATCGACGCGACTATTGACAGCTCACAGTATTCATCCATAACTCAAAAGTTTGACATTTACTAATTAATCAAATTTAAGCAATGGTGCATTATTTTAAAGTAGAGATTTGGCATGGTTGAGACGAAGGTCTTGCTGACTTCCAAGGGATTCTTCCTCTTTATCACATTCACGATTAATGTTACCAGTCATTCCTGAGTTGCGAAAGATAATATATATTCTATATTTTATATTTCTTTATCTCCTATCTTCTTCCTTTTTTCTCTGATTTTTTTTGTCTTTTCAGAAAATGATATAAACGAGTTAGGCTATACATATACATGAGTCCATCTTACTTGATGTTCTTGTAAATGTTAAGTAGACCTGCGAGCTATCATATTTCTATTTCTATTTTTATATGAGTTCGCATTTCCGATTTCCGATTTCCTATTTTTTTTTAAAGGCTTAGTTTAGCGCACGTGATGTCACTATTGTGTCTCAATATATATATATGACTTAATTTTACATTGAGATTGATTAATGAAAACAATTCTTAGAGCATTGTGAGCCTGTTCTTACAACATGGGAATAGCATCAACACACACACGAGATGCTATTGCTCACTAATTCTGATTAAATAACGTTAGGTTGTTTTGCATGTAGTTATGCAAAGCCGTTAGAATAAACGGATGTAATAATTATTAAGATTTTCGGGTGTACTTTAATTTCTCATCGAAGAAAAGCAGGTCGTGCATAGAAAAGTGACAAATGAGGTATCTCCCGCGGGAGTCAAAAACATAGAGGAAAATAGTGTCCCTGCGAAGAAAATCAATAGCTGGCCAATAAGTGACCGGCTATTTGTAAGAGCTGTCAAAAAACCTAGGACCTCAGGTCACGGAAAATAGTTGTTGAGGCATTGAATCTTGCTGACTTTGCAGAGATTCTTCCTCAACAATGCTAAACGAAGTTATCATAAAAGGGCAGTATGTTAATGCTTATATGTTCTGTTGTTTTATTAGGATTTTGGTCAATTTACAAAATAGAACCTATTGAAGGCTACGCGAGTGATTACCACAGGGTAAGTATGATTGATATCTAGAAGTATGCACTTAATAATACCACCAGATAAATACAGAAACCATCAGGCAGAAGTTCGTAGAATAATATTGCTGAGCCAAGTGAGGAAAGGTAAATAGAATGAAATGGTGCGATACAGAGATATAAGGCTTCTTTCCCATGTGTACGGGGTGACTTCGAGTACCTCTTTTCCCACATTTTGTAGTCAACTAAAAACCATATAATTGTTGGAAATTATTGGAAGATGAGATCAAATGAGCATCTATGAATTGTTATCAAGAGCTTCAATGTGGTAATAGAGATAAAACTGACATTACGGAGCGTGGCGCAAATATTTCAGTCAATGCAAGTAATTGTCTCAGATACTAAAACTACCATATTCACTTTGAAAAGTATTCTGGATATAGCCATTTGTATGCTCGTTCTTTCTCTTCTTCAAAAGAACGCTGCTGAGTTTATGGTAGCTTACAACTTTCGGCCATAGCCTTCATATTTGGCGAAAGACCCTTATCAGTGAAAACAGACCTACACAGATAATTCTTCTAAGTACGTACTAAATGCTTACTTTAGACACATTTAACAAAGGAAAAAGTGATATACTTAGTACAAAGAATCTATAATTTATCTTTTGTACGGACATTAGTTATACATTCAATGGAATATGCTTGCGCCGGCAAAACACTGGCATCACATATATTCACTCAGAGCCCTAATTGCTCAGCTTTTACTCAAAGAGCACTTCATTCTTGGTTAGCACACAAATAGAACTAGCTTCTTTCGTTTCTTCTTTTATTCCCACTTCCTTCACTTCTATGTCTATTCCCACGTCCTTAACCACTTGAGTTTGTGAATTAACATATTTCAAAACCAACTCCCTACGTAAAAAAATATTACAAGCTTCATTTCGTCTCAGTTGATCTGCAATTGAATGAGCGGTAATTAGCACCATCATAAAGAAAGATTCAACTAATGAGGGTGGTACATTGCAAATCAATTGTCCAGTAACTGACCATTTCGATGCACTTGCACCGACAACCATCCCAAGTATGATGATTAGTCCAAAAACAACAATCCATGGAGATGCGAAAAATGAACTTATATAAACTGCTACCCTGCCAGAGAAATTATATTTGTGTCTTGGTTCTTCCGGGATTGGCAATCCTAATTCCATCAACACCAATTCATCAACCCGCTTAAGTATATCAAAGTTGACTTCCTCATATTGCAGTGATCTTGCGTAAGCATTCCGTAACACAAATCCATCAAACAATCCAATAAGACCGGCGTATGTACCACTAATTAAAAACCAGTTGCTATTGAAATGCATAAGTGGACCTACAGCGATCCACGCTGCAAGAACAATGAAGATAATAATAATGCCAACAAGCCTACCAACAACCTCAGCGTAAATATCAATTATTTTCTCAATTTTACCTGTTGAGGGAGGTTCAATAATTATAATGTCGTTTGCAACAGTATATCCAGTTAATTGTCTTAATTTGCCTTCAATTTCAATATCAGTTTCGGCAATTTATGCGAAACACGTTTTAATAAATTTCTTATTACGTTCTCTGATATTTGCTAAAAAACAAATATGAAAATCATTAATACTGAAGTTGCACTGTTAATATATAATTGCAAATTTATCATAGATGGACTCTTCAGGTAAATAAATATCCTTACTAAAGTCAACTTTCATATTTTCAACTGGCTGTAGCGCGTTGCCTTTAAGTAACTTCACCATTCTATGAATACTTGTCATCCTTGATCTTAATAATCCAGAAGTTGCAAGTAACATTTCGTTTTCTCCCAATTGTTGTCTCATTAACAACGAATCATAAATATAGCATACAATAGCTTGAACGTCTGAAATAGCAGACTGCCATGTAACTGACGCCTTTGTCGGAATTAATCCAATAATCCAACCAATTAATAAAATAATAACCACCAAAAACGTCCAACCCGAACCTCCAATTTTTACAAAGATATCAAGATATCTATCAATAATATCTTTTTGGATCTCAACACCATTGGCCGAAGATTTAATTGTCTTTCTAGCCCCGTAAATTTGCTTTTTCAAGGTTGCAATCATCTTGATAATTGATTCTGAAATCTGAGAGGGTTACAATCATTGAATGTTCTGTTGAATATTTTCGTTTCTTTATTTTTTATTAAAAAATATTAAATTTAGAATACTATGTATTAGGTTGATGTTAGATATAAAGATTAAAAAAAAGAACATCTGGGTACATATATTTATAGAAAGACAATTTGTTTTGGCCATAGAAAAATTTTATTTTTTGTCGAGGCGTAATCTCTTGCTGACTTTGCAGAGATTCTTGCTCGATATCGGAATAACTATTTACATTAATAGTCATTCTTGATTTGAGAGAGATAATATATTATATATTTTTCTTGTCTTCTTCTATATATTTTCCTCCTATATTCTCCTGAATCATTATGTTTTCCTTGCTTGGATATATGTCCTTTTATATTCGATACCTGATATCTTAATGATCAGTAAACATTCCTAGTAACCTCAACTGGTATACTAGGATTGTAGCTGAGTCATTATTAGTCATTACCTATTAGTCATATGAGTCATTATTGTCGAGGCAGGATATACCGAAGGTATATCCCTTGCAAAATAAAGATCACTGAAGATCATCTTAATTAATGAAGATCACTTAAATATTGCATGACTATACATAATACAAGTTTACTGGCAATAAACAATATGTATATAAGAAGCTCACATTTCCCTAAGTATTCTTAGATTGTATCTCAAGAAGAAATAGAAAATACATAGAAAAATATATAGAAATATACAGATATAAACCTATCTCTCTTAATACTATGAGTAATAATATTAGTCAGGAGAGAAACAATGACTCAGAGTTAAACCAAAGAAGCTTGGCTCAACAATTATGACTCAAGGATCATGAGTCAGTTATTACGATATAATGTTGGCTCAACAGAAGAGGCTATGTTTGCTAACCATTTGCAATCTGCCATGTCCAACCCTCAGACTGTTGAAAGAATCCAATCCTTAGCTAGAACCTTGTCTAGAAAAACAAAGAAGGAAATGGAGCATTTTGAGATCAACGATGATGAGTTTGACTTGAAGGCAATTTTGCAGTTCTTGCAATCAAAATATGAAGAAGAACACATCACCTCCTCTGCTACCGGCCTCGCCTTCAAAGGTGTTGTTGCTTCTGGTAAGGATGTTACTGCTGATTATGCCCCAACTGTTTATGAAATGATCCTTGATGGTTGCAAGTTTTTTCCAAACTTGTTTAAGAAAGACACAACTCCTCACAGAGATCTTATTAAGGATTTTTCTGGAGTCTTAGAAGCCGGTGAAATGTGTTTGGTCCTTGGTAGACCTGGTACTGGTTTTTCCACTTTTTTGAAAGTTTTTGACAGGTGAAACTGGTGAGTTAACTGCTTTTGATGGTGAATTTTCTTATAATGGTTTATCTCACCATGAAATGATTCATAGCTTCAAGCCTTATGTTATTTACAATCCTGAATTGGATGACCATTTCCCAACCATCACTGTTAAAGAGACCATTGATTTTGCATTGAAAACCAAGACTCCAAAYACYAGAATTGATGGTTTAACCAGAWMSCAATATGTTRATAACATGCGTGATTTATGGTGTACYGTTTTTGGTCTTAGACACACCTATGCTACCAGTGTTGGTAATGATTTTATCAGAGGTGTCTCTGGTGGTGAACGTAAAAGAGTCTCCATTGTTGAAGCTTTGGCTTGTAATGGTTCAATTTATGCTTGGGATAACGCCACTAGAGGTTTGGATGCCTCCACTGCTTTGGAATTCAGTCAAGCTATTAGAACTGCCACCAACATGTTGAACAATGCCGCTTTTGTTGCCATTTACCAAGCTGGTGAAAATATCTATGAGTTATTTGATAAAGTCACTGTTGTTTATTTAGGTAAGCAGGTATACTTTGGGTCTGCCAAAAAAGCTAAGGCTTATTTCGAAAAAATGGGATGGCAATGTCCATCAAGAATGACCACTCCAGAATTCTTGACTTCTGTTACTGATCCAAATGGTAGATTCCCAAAACCTGGTTTTGAAGGAAAGGTTCCAGAAACTTCCGAAGAATTTGAAGCTTATTGGTTAAACTCTCCGGAATACCAAGAATTGATGGCTGAATATGATAGCTATGTTGCCAAACACAATCATGATGAAAACTTGCACCGTTTCCAAGTTGCTACTACTGAAAAGAAGCAAACGATTCAACGTAAAGGTTCTCCATTTGTTGTTTCTTATTTCCATCAATTATACTATTGTGTTGTTAGAGGTTTCCGCAGAGCTAAAGGTGATACCACTTATATTTGTATTTATATTGGTTCTTTCTTGATTAAAGGTTTGATTGTCGGTTCTATGTATTACAAAATTCCTACTGATACGTCTGGTGCTTATTCGCGTGGTGGTATTCTTTTCTATTGTCTTTTATTCTGTGCTTTGACTTCTTTGGCTGAAATTGGTCGTTCTTTTGCTAACAGAAAAATAACTTTGAAACAAAAATCTTATACCATGTACCATTTATCTGCTGAAGCTTTGCAAGAAATTATTACTGAAATGCCAGTTAAGTTTGTTGCCATTGTCATTTTAGCTTTGACTTCTTATTGGATGCCACATTTAAAACATGAAGCTGGTGCATTCTTTATGTATATTCTTTTCTTGCTTTTGGTTAACCAAGTGTTTTCTTTTACTTTCAAGATGGTTGCTACTATGACTTACGATGGTGAAACCGCTCATGCTATTGGTGGACTTTGGATTCTTATGTTGTCTGTTTATGCTGGTTTCATTATGAAGATGCCTTACGCCCATCATGTTCTTAAATGACTCACTGGCTTAATCCAATGTACTATTGTTATGAACAATTAATTTCCACTGAATTTCATGGTAGATTGATGAAGTGTCATGATATGGTTCCTTCTGGTCCAGGATATGATAGTATTGATATATCACATAAGGTTTGTAATCTTTTTGGCTCTGAAGCCGGTGAGGATTACATTAAAGGTGATGATTATGTCAAGAAGCAATATCAAATGGAATACAAACATACGTGGAGAAATTTTGGTATCAATATTGCTTGGACTGCTGGTTTTATTATCTTGAATGCCCTTCTTTCTGAATACTTGAAAAATATTGTTGGCGGTGGTGATGTGTTATTGTATAAGAGAGGCCACCTTCCAACTAGTGACAGTGAAGCCGTTGATGGTAGAGTCGCTACAAGGGAGGAAATGATTGTTGTTCTTAATGGTGAAGATGTTAACTTGAAAAAAGCTATTGCCGAAAAGGATGTTTTCTCTTGGCAAAACTTAGATTACATCATTCCTTACGATGGCGCTACTAGACAATTGTTGGATAACATTCAAGGTTTTGTTAAGCCTGGTACTATGACTGCTTTGATGGGTGAATCTGGAGCAGGTAAGACTACCTTGTTAAACACTTTGGCTCAAAGAATCAACTTTGGTGTTATTAGTGGTGATATGTTAGTCAATGGTAGACCTATTGATTCTTCTTTCAAAAGAAGAACGGGCTATGTTCAACAACAAGATTTGCATTTGTCTGAATGTTCTGTAAGAGAATCTTTGAGATTTGCTGCTGATTTACGTCGTCCAAAATCTGTTCCACAATCTGAAAAGTACGAATATGTTGAAAAGATTATAAATTTATTGGGTATGCAGAATTATGCTGAAGCCATTGTTGGTAAGATTGGTAGAGGATTGAATGTTGAACAAAGAAAGAAACTATCTATTGCTGTTGAATTGGTTTCTAAACCTTCCTTGCTACTTTTCCTTGATGAGCCTACTTCTGGTTTGGATTCTCAATCTGCTTGGTCTATTATTCAATTCTTGAGAGCTTTGGCCGATTCTGGTCAAGCTATCTTGTGTACCATTCATCAACCTTCTGCTACTTTGTTTGAAGTCTTTGACAGATTGTTACTTTTGAAGAAGGGTGGTAAGACGGTTTACTTTGGTAAGATAGGTGAAAACTCTCTGGAATTATTGAAATACTTTGAAAGACAATCCGGTGTTAAATGTGGTTTTCAAGAGAACCCTGCTGAATATATTTTGAATTGTATTGGTGCTGGTGCAACTGCTTCTGCTAGTGCTGACTGGCATGATCTTTGGAAAGCTTCTCCTGAATATGCTGCTGTTACTGCCGAAATTGAGAAGTTACATCGTGAGTTACCACTTAGGCCTGTTGTCGAAAATGGTGATAATTTGAAAGCTACTTACGCTACTACTTGGGACCGTCAATTATGGACTGTATTGAAAAGAACATTCCTTCAGTTCTGGAGATCTCCAGTATATATCAGAGCTAAGTTCATGGAATGCACCTTATGTGCTTTATTCGTTGGTATTTCATATGTTGGTTTGAATCACACTATCTCCGCTGCTAACAATTCTTTCGCTTCTATTTTTATGACCTTGGCAATTGCTTTGGCTATGATTAACCAATGCCATGTGTTTGCCATGCCTTCTAGAGAATTATATGAAGTTCGACAAGCTGCTTCCAATACTTTTCATTGGTCTTGTTTGTTGTTGGCCCATACATTTGTTGAAATCTTCTGGTCTTGTTTGAGTCAGTTTATGTGCTGGATCTGCTTCTTTTGGCCGACCGTTCAAGGTAATGGTTCTGTTCACAGAAATGGTTACTTCTTTTTAGCTTATGTGATTATTTTCCCAGTATATTTCATGTCATATGGTTTGTGGATTCTTTATCTTTCTCCAAATGTTCCTTCTGCCTCTATGATCAACTCCATGGTCTTTTCCGCTCTTATGTTGTTCTGTGGTATTTTACAACCTGAGCAATATATGCCTGGATTCTGGACCTTCATGTACAAAACATCTTCATTTACTTATTTCGTTGACTCTTTTGTCTCCCCACTTATCCATGGCAGAGAGGTTATTTGTGCTCCAAATGGATTATTAGTTTTCCCGCCTCCACAAGGCATGACATGTGGTGATTATATGGAAGATTACATGAACAATGCTACCTACAAAAGTTATCTTCAACACGCCGAAGCAACTGATATGTGCCAGTATTGTCCATACAACAATCAAGATCAAGTTGTTGAACAATTTCATGTTTCATGGCATCACAGATGGGGAAATTTTGGTTTTTTCTGGGTTTATATTGGTTTCAACTTCATTGCTATGTTGCTGTGTTACTATTTATTGAGAGTCAAGGTTTGGAGTATCAAATCTATCTTAAATTTCAAGCACTGGTTCAATGGTCCACATAAGGATAGATATGAAAAAGATACTACCATTTTTCAATCCCAACCTGGTGATGATCAGAATGTTAAACCAAGTCAAGAATAAGTTAATTCGATGTTATTTATTCTAATTATATTTTCATTCTGCTAGATAGTTTCTACTAATTCTAGGATTAAAACAATATCCCCTTCTTTCAAATTATTTTTTTCTATTTATCTTCTGGAGATGAGTATTTCATTCTACAATGAGTTTTCTCTTTCTTAATATTCAATAGTATATCAAAGTATAGTCTTTCTAAAAAAAAAATGATTCAGTTGTCGATAAGTAGATCATTTAAACGCAAGTATGAAAAGAATTTACTTTATTAATAGAGAATGTAATTTAAATTGGGATCATGTACGTACACAATTAATCAATGCATAGTAGGTATTGAGCCAGTAATATACTGTTAGACTAGCTTAACGAAAAGTATGCAATTTTTAGAAAAAAAAAGAAGTTACTAAGTATCATACTTCGGAGGCACTGTAGATTAATTGATATTAGGCTTTATATCGCGTGGTAATGAAAAGCGGTTGCAATTGAAGTATGTAAAAAGTATTAAAAGTTCGAATGTGTTGTAATTTCTTATCAGAAAAAAGTAAGCGATGCGCCCTGCGTAGCAAAGATAAAAGTAACAAATTAGGTATCGCACATGGGACTTTAAACAATAAAAAGAAATACGGCGTCGCAAACGAAGAAATCAGCAGCTGACGAATCAGGAGCCGGCTATTTGTAATAGCAGCCACAAAGCCTCAAGCTATTAATTAGTCACTGAAAATTGGTGACTCATGGAATTTCATCTCATTCTTTACAAAAGCCAAAAAAAATGGAAAACGAAGCCTACAGAATTGAATTTAATGAATCAGGAAAGAATATTTACCAACTTATCCAATTCTATCATTATTTTACATTTGGATTTTCCGTACTTTAGCTTACCAAAAATTACAGCTAGTCGACATGGTTTTGAAATTGTACACAGGGCCAACAGGTAATGGTCGCAAACCACTAATTTTTATAAAATTGTTGAATATCCCACATGAAATTCACATGTTCTCCTGGCCCACTACTGAGATCAAGGAAGAATGGTATTTGAAGTTAAACCCAAATGGATTTGTTCCTACGTTAGTTGACGGCAACTTGGTTTTGTGTGAAAGTAACTGCATCTTACAATATCTTGCAGAAACTTATGATATTGATGGGAAATTTAATTATAGATTACAGAAAGACCCTGAATTGTACTGGCAACAACAGAGATGGCTATTTGACCAGGCTTCTCAATTTTCAGCAGCATTGCGTAGATACAACATTTTTTTCAAATTAAAATCTAAAGATGAACTTGTTTATCAAAACATTTTAAAGAACGTTGACCAAGTTTATAAAGTATTGGACCAACATCTTGCTGGTGGCGGTGGTTGGTTTGTTGGCGATAAATTTACAATTGCTGATTTGGCGTTTGCAGTTGGCAATTACCGGAGAATAGAAGTTGCTGAACGCAGAGGTGATGAAGTAACACTAAAAGACTGGGACGTAAAGTACCCAAACGTAGCTGAATGGTATGCAAAAGTTTTGGCAATAGAAGGTGTAAAAGAAGGGTTTAAGTTGAAATAAGACAATTCTATTTGGACAAAGAGCTTTTTATATAAGAGAGAATAGTATTTCAATAGTAAATACATATATAATAGATGTAATATATCAAGACATGTAAATACTACTATTGTTTGCAAAGCTCACCGGCTGTGTGTTGAGATAAATGTGCGAAAATGCCTAAACAAAACAGTGAAAAGTCTCAATATTATGAACCAATTCTATATAAGTAGGTATAAATCAGTTAAAATGTAATAAGAACACGTAAAAAGAGGTACATCTTCTAAGAATATGCTTTTTCATCTTGATCTTTGTCTTCATCTTCAATATCCGACCATATAAATGCAGTCCTAAAGTATCTAGCAACAAAAGTCAAAATTAATAATATTGGGACTTCTAGTAACGGACCGAAAGTGGCAGCTATAGCTTGTTTGCTACCAGAACCATAAATTGAAATAGCCACCGCTAAGCTGAGCTCAAAATTATTGGATGAAGCAGTAAAGCTTTGAGTGACAATCTGGGAGTAGTTCGCAGTACATCCACGTTTCCATTTGGTAGGGAACCTTTCCATTTTTTCTTCGCACCCACATAATAATCTTGTAGTCTCGTCCAGATCTTTTGGAGGTTTCGAAGCCCATCTTAACACAAAGAATGTAACAAACCAGCAAATCAAAAAGTACAACGTCAATGGAATGAAGCAAAGGAAGGCAGTTCCCACTTCCTTGATAAATTCCTTACCTTTATCAATGAATATAACGATTATAGTGTACAATAGACCTATCAAAGCCCAAGGACTGATAAATGGAATCAATTTATCATATGTGTTTGAAAATCTCAAACTATATCTGACGATGACCCCTAGACCAAGTGGTACACCCAAGAAGAAAGCAACACTCTTTGCAACAATACTGTAAGAAACACCAGATTGAATTGGTATTGCGCTGCCTGTAATTACGTAACAGAAGAACAACTGATATGGGGCATACAAGACAACTTGCAATAGACTATTGATGAGAACAATCACTGCGCAAAGAGTGTTATCTCCCAAAGCAATATCATTCCATAGCAATACCATTGCGATGCATCTTGCAATTCCAATCATGATAATACCGGTTCTGTACTCATCGTAATTGAATAATACCAACCAAGACAAACCAAACATGATAAACGGGCATATGATCCAGTTCAAAACTAGGGCAATTAGTATAGGTCTGAGGTAGGTTGATTTCGAGAAGAATTTGTGGAAATGTTCCCATTCAACCTTGCATAATGGGGGAACCATCATTATAATTAAACCGACAGCTAATGGAACGGAAACGCCAACGACTTTTACACCATCAAATGCAGAACTGCTGTTTGGGACGTAAACAGAGATTAATATACCGACTACAATAGCAAGAAAGATTAATAATGGTAAGAGCTTATCGGTGATCGATAAGCCTTTGAAAGCCGTTCTAGCGTCTTGTTTGAATGTCATTTAGGCAGTAACAAAATGCTAGAAAAGGAAAAAAAGAACTATGTTTTTCGTGGTACCCTATATAGAATATTTTGCTAACACTGAAATTAGAAAAATGATGCAAAAGCGATTTAGTATGGTAGTAATCTTTCTAAAGTTGTAGTGAGATGGCATTCATGCTGTTAGCATTCCATATTGGTGATATTGTTGCATGAGAAAACGGAGTCATCAAAAAAATTTTTTTAGGAAAAAAAAATAAAAAAAAATGAATAAAATTATTTTATTTAGATTATTAATCCTATCCATAAATATAATAATATCAAAGATGAACATGTATCTTGGAAGCTCATAAAGTTAAGTTTTATGAAAACTGAGAAGTTCTTGAGAAATTCTGTTAATTTCAAATAAGAATCATGATACCAAATGCAATCTATTAGAATCTATAATTATTGTTATCTGTATAGGAGCAACTCTACTACGAATGAATATTACTATTTAGGTTCATACTTTGTAATCTTAGGCATTTTTGTTCGTAGATATAAGAACATATGTTTTTTATCTCTGTTTTCATTATTCTTTGTATATATGCTTTATTTATTCTTTTTAAGTAATTTCAGAAATAAAAATTCTAGCTTTATTTCACAGTAGAACCAATTCTTTTAATCCATTTTGATTCTTTTATCATATTTTGAATAGTAAATAGTGTTAAATTGCTTAAAATTGGGACTTGATTTGGTCGTTATTGTTGTTATAGTTTTTCAGATGTCAACTTGTATTTGTATGCACTTGCATGTATCATTCTGTATGTATACATCATTTTCATACTAAGTGTGGATCACTGAAGATCATTCAAATTAAGAAATATCAATTATACAATGGAAAACTGTAAACAAGTTATTAACAGTAACAATTTGTATATAAGAAGCTCCCATTTCCCTATGTATTCTTAGATTATATCTCATAAAAGAAGAGGAAAAAGCAGGAAATACATATAGAATATACAACAAATAACCTATCTCTTTCAAATCACTATGGGTAATAATAATACTAATCAAAGGAGAAATGATGACTCAGAGTTAAATCTGTTGAGGCAGGATCTCTTGCTGACTTTGCAGAGATTCATCCTCATTGTCTGAATCACTATTAATGTTAATAGTCATTCTTAATTTGAGAGAGATAAAGATCTATATTATTCTGTCTATATATTTCTGTCTATTTTCTTCTGAATCATTATGTTTTCCTTGCTTGGATATATGTCCTTTTATATTCGATATCTGATATCTTAATGATCAGTAAACATTCCTAGTAACCTCAACAGGTATACTAGGAATGTAGCTGAGTCATTATTAGTCATTACCTATTAGTCATATAAGTCATTATGACTCAAGGATCAAGAGTCAGTTATTACGATGTAATGTTGGCTCAACAAAATCCAATCGGCCTGTCTCAATACATATAGTTAGTAGCAGATGGCATATAAGCTCTCGCGCTGGCTCAAGTTTTCTTGCATTGTCTGTAAGGCAGAAATATAGATATAGATAATATATGATAAACAACATCTCTCAAATTAACATGAGTGACAACATTAATGAAGAGAGACATAATAATGCGAGGTAAATCAAACTTCCTTAGCTCAATAGGTCTGATATTGTTTTTAAAAACTTTTCATAAAACATTTTTTTGAAGGTTTTCCTCAATCCAATGTTATTTTCTACATCAAGATTATGAGGTAAAAATTTCAAAGAATTGGAATCAACAGAATGAAAACTGATGTAACTGTATTTGAAAAAGTTGCAAGGTTCAGGTTCAAATATAGATCGTTTTGATTTATTGAGCTTCGATAGGAGTGCAAGCCCTGGTATTTTGATTCGTAGAAGCGCTCATTTTTCTTACTTTCCACTTCTTACTTTTAAACGACTATAAAAACAGCAGATTTTAGGACCACAAACGACAAACATAAGATTGTTGAACACAGTAATTATGTGAAATCTTAATATCATAAACCAATTTTTTGCTCTATATAAAAACTAAGGGATAGTCAACTGAATGTATTATTCAAAACAATATAAAATCATGAATATCCTGGTCTAGATCGTTTTGTCTTAGGTTTGTTGTTAAAATTAGTAGTACGATATTTGGTTTTTCCGCCATCTCCAGTAAAAAATCTTGATCTTCTATGAAGAATCTCACGCTATTTTTAGAAAATAAAAAAATACAGTACAAAATCACTAGATAAATTACAAAAAGATATATGGTATTATACATATAACACTTATCGATGCGAAATTATGCAAAGTTTATGCTCTCTGCTTGCCATAACGACATTCTATTTTATTGTCTCTTCGTTTGCGCCTTCGCCCAGTAAAACGGTTTGGGGCTCGTATATTTATGTAAGTAATGCATCCAAGATACTTTACTAAACTATTTCACTCATCGAATACCGTTAAGAGATTTGGTCTCTAGATATTCTGGACTGAAAAGTTGTATTCTTGAATCCAACAGAATCTCGCAACTTCTACATAGTTAACAGATTCTTAAATCCATGGATTCCGGAAAACGTCAGAATATGCAGTCGCTCATATTATTACCGTGGTTTACCCACTCAGCAATCCTTGCTGATCGCTGCATGTCATGCGTAAAGGCTGCTTAACCTTTTTCTTTCTTTTTTTTTTCAGAAATAAAGGCTTTATCCAATTTGAGGTTCGTCTATTCTCCTTTTTGACACCCTATTAACCAAATAGATTAAGCTTCTGACGCGTACTTTGCTATTGTTAATATTTTGTTACCCATCTGTGCAATATGTCAACCGCATCACAGAATCAATTATTCTAGAGACAGCTGCAAGAAACTATTCAATTGAAAGACAATAGATAACACATAAATGCGCTACTTTGGCCAGAATGTTCGAATCCGTTTACATTTCAACATCTACCTGTTGAAAGGTTGGCTGACTTTTTTCAATCTTTTACAAATAAAGTCAGCTCTAACACTTACTATAAAGCAGCTGCTTTACGCAAACAGACATTTGTTCTATGGTTGCTTGCAATTGTATAAAATTCGGTGATTATCCTTCTGGCAATTTTGCGTTTTCTAGTTCAAAAAATTCTGTTTTTGCGTTCACTCTACATTATTCTGTGACCGCATTGCTTTCCAGTGTAAACAACCTTTATTCCATCGCCTTTATAGCTTATTTATACTATGTCTTCATCCATTCAATTTGGATCAGTCCAATCTGGTATGAAATTGCCAACTGCTCATCCGGTAGAACCAACCGCCGAACAACAAATCAAGCCGTTAGAAGATTACCTTGTTGAGCCAACAGCCAATGAAAACCCATGGAGGGGTCATCTTAGAGCAGGAATGGCGGAGTTCATTGGTACTTTCATGTTTTTGTGGACCGCCTTTGTTATTGTTGACATGGCCAACCACGACTATTTAAGTTACCTTTTGAAATCTGACACCGTCAACATCGCACCTGTCAACGTCTCCAAGATTTGGATCATTGCTTGCGGTTTCGGTTTCGGGCTTACCACAGCCATCAACGTCTTTGGTAGTATTTCTGGTGGTAACTTTAATCCTGCGGTTACCCTTACCTTAGTACTTTCTCGAACTTTGCCGCCAGCACGCGGCGCAACCATGTTTGCTTCTCAGATTATTGCAAGTATGGCTGCCGCTGGGGCAGCCTCTGCAATGACCCCAGGTCCTGTGCTATTTGCTAATGAAATTGGCGGGGGTTGTTCTAAAGGGAGAGGTCTAATGTTGGAGGCTTTTGGTACTACTCTTTTATGTACCACTGTTTTATTTACAGCAGTTAATAACCCTGCAAATCCTGTCAATCCAGAGAAAATTGGATTAAGTTTGTTAGTAGCTAATTTAATTTGCATTTGCTACACCGGCGCTGGTATTAACCCTGCAAGAAGTTTTGGTCCATGCATTGCTGCCAGAAGCTTTCCTGTTTACCACTGGATTTTCTGGGTTGGTCCATTCATCGGTTCGGTCATTTCGGTTTGCATTTGGATGTTGTTCAACTATTTAAGTGAACAACTACAAATAATTGATGGAGTTTCTGTTTAAGCTGCATGATTCAGCTTCTTCGCTGAAATTTGTAAGTTTGAATTCATCACGTGATTTTTTCCTTTCATTTTTCTCAAGATTTTAATTTCTAAATATTTATCATAACAATAAGCAAATACATTAAATCGGATTCAGCTGGCTTAGAATCGAACTATAGTCACCTGACTCGACATAATTCAATACGCTAGTCAACAGCAAGATCGAGATGATCACGTAGGTGGGAGAATGATAATGATACTGTAGGGAAACCACTGAGTAATCATTGCTTTAAGATTCTTACGTATTGAGTTACCCTATTGATGTTTGTTATCTTATAATGTGCTTTGATCAATTCTTTAAAGCGGATGCCAACACTAAACATCTCTCGAGATACCAAGCAGTACCAGCGGTACAACCAGAAGAGGATAATGTTCTCATTTAAAAAAAATATCCAAAGAAACATCACCTCCTCTCGTTCAAAAACTTGAATGAAGACGCAACAATTGTTGAGAAAATCTCTCCAGGCAGGCAGATCCAGTGTTTTCATAGTATTACTTATCATTTTTTAGGCTGTATGATTAGTGGATATTTTTGAATACTCTACATCTATTCTACACCTATTCCATATATCTTATAAACAAAAAAATTACTTGTTTTCAGCATTTTCAAGAGTAGAAAAATGCCTGGCCCATGATATACACTGGAAATATAAATAATCAAGAGACTGCACCTTTGTTCAACATGACAAACAGTTGTTCGTGTCTTAATGTTAGTCAATGTAACTATACTATAACAACAAATTTGAAAAATATTGCTTAGATGTTTGATTTTCTCATAAAAAGAGATACCTATCGTAAAGGAGCATGGTGTGATAAGGACATAGGATCACCAGAGTATAATGAGCTTTTCCAGATTTCCCAAACAACGGCTGTTTATATTTCCAATGAAGGCTATGGCCTTTATATTGTTTACTTCATTGTTGTGCTAATCTTTTTTTTTCATGTTGAAAAGATATACTTGCTTTTTCATTGATAAATATAACCATATTGCAAATACCAAGCTTTCAGGTTCAGGCCTCATTTCTATTTCATACTATAAAATTGCTGTATTCAATAGATACTTCAGCTACAGAAGATTTCCAAGAAAAATTTGCTACCTCTTGGGTATTCCTTCGAATTTGGGAAACTTTGTAATAATCACGCTCGGTTGTTTGTACATGTTGTTGTGCTGCTTCATTCCGCATTTGTATTATCATGTTTGCTCTAGTTTTGGATCACCACCTTTGTCTATAAGAGCAGGCATGATGTCAGTCGCTCTGGTACCATTTATTTTTATTCTCTCAGGAAAATTCAATGTTATCAGTAAACTTACCGGTGTCAGTTATGAAAAAATCAATGTTTACCGCCGCTGGTTATCCATATTTTGCTGTTTCTTGGCTTGGGTTCATGTTGGCGGTAATTCTATTGCTAACAGGTATTGTATTGCCACTGTTGTCCTTTGGGTCACCCACTTGGTTGCTAGAGCTGCTTTGAAATGTTCATCCAAAAGAAAATTCATGAAAGCACAAATCTCTACTTTATCAAGATTCCAAGGTAATCAAGATTGCCTCCAAGTATTGATTGATAAGCCAGAAGGATTTACATGGAAATCCGGCCAACATTTATTTCTTAGAACCAAGGATTCTCGTTTTATTGAAAGCCATCCGTTTTCTATTGCTAACTTGCCAACTGAGGACAAACAAACCAAATTGATTATCAAACCGAGAAAGGGCATTACTGCAATGTTATACAACGTTGCACCAGAAGATGGCTCAAGTGCTATTAAAAGCTTATTTTTGGATGTACCATACGGAGATGTCGAAAGAGATGTTGATAGTTTTAGTGATCTATTTTTGTTGGCTACTGGTTCTGGTATTTCTGCTATTGTTCCATTCATTGCTGAAATTCAATCCAAGATGATTATGGGAACCACTTCAATTCAACATGTCTCTTTACACTGGGTTATTAGAAATGACAAATGTATTGAATGGGTTCAAGAGCAACTTAGCGTCAATGTAGAAATGAAATCCAATATCACCATCCACGTATACGCTAAGAATGCTTCTTCGACATCAATTAGCTCTAGTGAGTGCAAGCATGATCACCCATTTGAACTCTCATATGAACCAAACGTGAATGATATTTTCCAATCTGTATCCAATGAACTAGGTGAACGAAATATTGTAATCACTTCTGGATCTGACAGTTTTGTTAATAGCGTTGGTAACTATGTAGCTGGGTTGCAGACGAACGTTTTGAGTGATTCCAAAGTCAAAGAGACATTTTTGCAAACTGAAAGTTTTGATTGGTAAGAACTAGCAAAAGCAAGATATTGCTTGCGTTTAGCTGACGCATATTTTCTAATTTACATCCGTTCGATTTATCGAGAGGACATATACATACACATTTACAACTTTTTTCTTTTTTTTTTTTTTTTACTCCAATCGGTTTTCTTGCCTATAATTTCGTTGTAATTTTCATACAGTTCATTACTAGAAAATCCAATGGAATGGACACCAATCTTTTAAGATACATCTGATTACAAGACTAAATTATTTGCAATGATAACTAAAGATGTTGGCCAAAAGATGTTTCTCAAGTACAGTGTCCAATCCGCTTTTGAGATCGCTTAATAATGCCCTCGCAGGACACTAGTACTGAATTGCACTTCAAGAAAGACGGAGCGCTGTATTTTCCTGATATATTAGCAGCCTGAAATCTCACCGGACCAAAAGGCGTTTCATGTTACTCTACGTTCATCAGTGATGGGAGACATAACAGATTCCGCATTTTGAGAATCTTTGGTAATGAGGTCGCTGACAAGCGCGCAGAGAAATACTTTACTATCGGATAAAGTAACTACTTGAGCTTTAACAAATCATATAGCGAAATTTTACGCAAATATCTGCCGTTGTCTGTGGCCATTTCAGTCTCTATGGTAGCTCTTTTAAAAAATTATTTTTGCTGCCAAGAACATGGTCAAAAAGTCTGGCGGAGATGAATGTTATTTGAAGAATTACATAGTTTTGATTCATTCAAGTTTACCATTCGAGGACCATTAACTACTTGAATAGTATGATGTACTACATTTTGATCATGATAATTCTGGTGAGATCATATGGTGGAATTCAGGTTATTCACTAAAAAGTGATATGGAAACTGTTGAGCCAGCAATACCTGGTGAATACTGATCACGCGTATTGTGTCGAGCCCAAATATGCATGTTGCAATATTTTTTCCTGCGGCAAGGAATACCTTATGTGGGAATATAAATACATATAGGAATATCAGTAGAACATCGATAACTCACCAGAATAATCTTATGGATACTAGAATATCGAGGAATATATATAATCGAATATATATTTCCATATGAGGGAAAGAGGACAGAAGCAAGAAGAAGAAGAATGAGGAAGCCAGGAAATATGTAGAATAATAGAAGACATAAAATTATCTCTCTCGAATCAAACAATGAGCAACGACACTTTAAATAATGAAGTTATAGACTCAGAGGCGTACCTAAATCACCTGATTCGTAAAGATTTGAGGATTTATCTATAATCTTTTATAGTAATTCAATATAGATAGAGCAATTTTGTATTCAGACTTAGGGCATTCCTGTCTATAATAGTTATACCCAATATTTCCGTAGATACTGAACGCTAGTTAGAAATTTGTGATCTTGCAATCTTCTGGAGTTATTTGATTGAACTAGGCTTTTAGATGCCAGATTTATGAGTATAACACTATTAATATAGTACAAAAGCATACAAAATAAAGCCGAATAACACTTGCAAAAAAGCATTGAAAATTCTTGGTTTCATCAGTATCAGTATGCCAGGGAACCTTTGATTTACCAGATTCAAAAATAGAGTAGCAATATTAACGCCAAGCACCGTTAACAATACTATGGAATATCCGATTCGATCCAGTTTTCAGTCTTCAATATTTACAGAGTATATTATTTGCCCTCAGATTTTATCAAGTTTCAAGGATATCGATGTTAATTTATATTTTCTGCTTTTATTTTTCCTATGTACAGATAATACGAGAGAATGTTGCAATAAAATGCTGACAGATCAAACAGTCTATTATATACTATTACATTTTCTATATAGCAAAGTATTGAACAAAATCAGACATGCAATGAAAATTCATAAAGTTTTTTAAGGAGGAGTTAATATTATTAAATTTTTGTTTAGATTTCATAACATGTATATTAGCAGAACAGATTTTCAAAATTTCCCTGACAAACTGAACAATAAAAGGAATATTTAAGTATACTGAGAGGTAAAGAATAATAATATGAGTGAATTTAGTTTAACTCTCTCCCATAATAAAATATATGAAAAAGAATAATATTAGATGTCTGAGGCAAAACTAATTCTCATTATTGCTTGTATCAACTTATCATTTCGACTACATATTGTAAAAACCATTGAAAGATGATACTAATGATAATGATCATCTGCTATGGCGGCGTATGGTTTTTGAGGTCTGGACAGAAAATAGAGTTGTACTCTTCTGCTTTAAGCTAACCTGTAAGTAGTTACATTTTTCTCCTTTCTAATTATTTTTTGCCTCAAACTATATGTGGGGAACATAAGTCAAGTTCTTAAAAAGAAAGTGACGTTTTATCACAGCCCTCTTCCAAACCAAATTTCCCTCAAGCCAGAATTCCGCCTAACGAGGTACTCAAAAAAAAAATCACTCATACTAATTTTTCTAATACATTTAGCGCACAAAGCAAATTTTTTCTTTTTTCTATTTCTGCTACTTTTTATGAAGATTTCCACATTTAAAACACATAAAAATTATTCTATAATTCTTGTTTACATAGTAACTTAAAAACAGTTGTCAAAAATTTTTACTCTGACATCATCAGAATTCCGATTAGTTCATTTATTGTTCACTTAAATAAAAAAGATAATGCGTATTGAGATTCTTTTTTTTTAGTGAAAAGAAAATTCTTTACCTAAAAAAAACCCGCTATAATTTCCACTGTCTTTCTTTTTAGTTGCACAAAAAAAAAAGAAAATTTTTTCTAAATACTCAATCGATTGACATTCTTTTCACATTAATTTCTACTGTTATCAGTTGTTGTGGTAGTTCGATTGCTTTCTTTTTTTTTTGTTTTACTATAGTTAAGTAATTCGAATACGAACTATTGAAAACTGGTTATTACATGACTAATATCAATATGCCTTGAAATGCCTCCTCAATCCACATGTGCTTGCTTTAGCTATTATTTAAACCGTAGTATTATGAGCTTTTCAGATGATACTGTAGAATTTGTATTGATATATATATATATATATACAGCATATGGATGGATTTGAATTTTTGTTTTGCAGTTCTTTTTAGGATCTACATGCAAATTCTTCATTAAATTCTTCCTTTTAAACACTAATTTTTTTTCTTTGAAATTCACCTCAATCACCTTTGCTGAAAGCAGAAACAAACAGCAAGAACAGAGACATATAATGGACGAAGAATCTGGCGTTCCTACTAAAGAATCCAAGGCTATTATATCGCCAACAGTAAAGAGAACGGCTGCTCTTGGATTCCTAAGTTTAGGAGCCATTTATGGTGATATTTCAACCTCTCCTCTTTATGTATTTTCCAGTATCTTAGAGAAGAGTAATCCTTCAAGGGAAGATATATACGGTGCTGTAAGCTCTATATTCTGGTTGTTTGTAATCGAGGTTATTTTCAAGTATTGTTTAATTGTTTTATATTTTGGCCCAAATAATAATGAAGGTGGACAGGTTGCCATATATGCTAAAATCGCTCATCATTTGTGCATTGGGCCAAAAGGTGTTGACCTTGGAACTACCAATGATCTTCTTTCTTTTACAAGAAGTGAAGCACATGATGCTTACAATCTAAATATGAATGATTTATCAGACAACGAAGAGTCGAATATTTCTTTCTTCAAGAAACTTTCCACCAGCGTGTCTCTCAAAGATGGCCGCTTTAACAAATCTTTAGTTGAAAAATATTTATCAAAATTTATTCTTGGATGTTGTTTTATTGGCTGTTCTCTCGTTATTTCTGATGGTTTGTTAACCCCAACAACTTCTGTTCTTTCTGCCGTTGCTGGTATTGCAATTCCTGTTCCTACCTTAGCGGATAAAGTAATGCCTATTTCTTGCGGAATTTTGATTGCACTATTTGCAATTCAGAGATTTGGTTCAGGAAAAATATCTTTAGTATTCTCTCCAGTTATCTTTATATGGATAATACTTTTACTATTTTGTGGTATTTATAATATTGCCAAATACCTGCCCGGTATCTTTGCAGCCATGAGTCCACATTATGCCATAAACTTTCTTCATATAAATGGCATACAAAAGTTGGGAGGTGTTATGTTAGCAATCACAGGCTGTGAAGCAATGTTTGCTGATATCGGACATTTCTCTCGAGCCTCAATTCAAATAACTTTAGGATTCTTTGTGTTTCCTTGCCTAATGCTACACTACCTTGGTCAAGCTGCTTTTCTAATTCATAATCCACAAAGCATATCTAATGTTTTCTACTTATCTATTCCGTTTGGAAACGGTGGTGGCTTTTATTGGTTTATTTTTGTTATTTCCACATTAGCGACAATAATTGCATCTCAAGCTCTAATTTTAAGTGTTTTCTCAATATTAAGACAAATGATTCATATTGATTGCTTTCCAAGCTTTAAAGTTAAACATACATCATCCAAGCATTTTGGTCAGGTTTACATTCCAGCCATAAATTTTATTTTGATGGTTGCTGTAGTGTTAACTACCGTTGGTTTTAAGAACTCAAACAATGTTACGGCTGCTTATGGTTTGGGCATTACTTTGGATTTTTTTGTAACCACATCTTTAATAACTTTATGTTTATTATATGTCTATAAAGTTCCTATTTATGTTGCTATTGCATTTTTTCTCCCCTTTGGTACTATGGATCTTTTATTGATTATTGCTGCTGTTCAGAAAGTTCCACAGGGCGCTTGGTTTCCGTTGGTTGTGACTGGTGGAATGTCTTCCTTCATATTGTTCTGGAGATGGTGCAGATCTCTTAAGGTCAATCAGCAATACCGAGATCGCATAAGAATTGAAGATTTGTTTTCCAAAGCAGGATCATACGTCACATTCAACGGTAATAATAATGAAGAAATCGATTATGCTGATCCTCCCATCAATAGAGCTATAAATTTTGTTGATGGCTCAGAAATGCCAAACAAGTGTTTATTTGCATCATTAGAAGGGGAAAATTATATATGTAATAATGTTCATGATACCTCATTGGATTCATTTGTTGATCCAAGATATCGTGTTAAATTTTCAGATGCAATATCTTATCCATATCTCAGATACAAAGGAATTGGTGTGATGTATTCTGATATCACCCATACTCTAAATTCCTCCAGTATGGTTCCAAGTCTACTCGGAAAGATTTTAAAATGTTTTCCTGCATTGCCTGCAAAGTTTGTATTTTTATCCATTCGTGTCACTAGTGATCCTTATGTTAAACGTGAAAATCACATTATACTTGAAAAAATCAAAAAGGCTGGTGAATTTAATGGATTTTATAGATGCGTGGTAAACTTCGGATTTATGGATAAATTAAGGATTAAGAACCTGACCATAAAAATACTAATGGAAGTTATGGAAGCAGAAGATATCGATGAAGAGATTACAGCATTTAACAAAGCTTCCAAGAACAGAGATGCTTATGATGAGAAGATGCACATATCAGATTATGAAGACACTGATTTAGATACTAGAGTTATTCATTTTGTGGATAATTCTGTAACTAAAGTGAGAAATACTATGGATCCGTACGATGATAAAATTGCCAGGAGAAAAATAAAGTCATACTTGGCTGCTATTGAGTACAATGTTAAAAAATTTTTTGTTGAACAATTGTTTGATTCTCTTAATGGTTTATTTGGTGGTCTTGAAAATATTATTGAATTAAGACAAAACAGTGAGATTTTTTTTGTTGGTGATAAGGTCTTCGTATAATATCAATTGTTTTCTTAGTTAGCTACTTGTTCATTGACTATTTCAAACACTCAGTTTATTTACCATCTTACAAAAATAGAGAAGAGAAAAACATGAATATACATATGTAATATTATTGTGATATAATATGTATTGAAAAGTCTCAACATAGGTTATACCAAAGGTAGATCAGTTACATATAGGAAAATCTCTAAATTAATGAAGATCATACAAGTTGTTAGCAAAAAAAAAATCTCTGTATAAAGAGTTTGCATTCCCCTAAGCATTCGCAGATTGTGTCTCATAGGAAAAATAGATACAGAAAGAAGGATATCGAAGGCACATATAAAAATATATAATAAACAAACTCTTCCTCAAAACTATGGGCAACAGTATCAGTCAAGAGAGAAAACAATAATATAGAGTTTGGCCATTCGAACTGGGCTCAACATTATAACATGACGAAACCCGCAGATACACTCTAGATTACAATATTGAACTTTTACCAATTCTAGAATGCATACCCTCAAACGCCTGAATAGGAATCTACGAATTTTGGATTCTCGCAGTGGCATAAATAACTGTGTTACAAGAGAAGTATCAGAAGCTTTTTCTCTACATGAAAGCTAAATTCAGTCTAAAAAACTTGGGTTCTCAGCGGGGCTCGTAGCATGTTGAAGTTTTTTTTTCTGTGGATGCTAGTGCAAGTTCTGTCTCTCCGGCCACTAAAAATAATCGGTAAGCTCGCTAAACCTTGATTTATTCATATATAAATTCTAGTGTCAAGAACAGATATCCTGCCGAATAATATGCAATATGCAAAGGCCATTTTATGGTATTTGTATTCACGTGGGTTACTCAGCGTATTTCACCTTTAACCTTTAGCATGTACGACCCAGTATTCTTGGTTCTCTATATAGCATATTTTGTTGATAGAAAAATTGTGAATCAAGTGACAACAAGGAATCCAAAAATGAATGTGAAAATCACGAACAGTAAATCAGAAAATAAATAAAAGAGAAATAATAAAACTGCAAACCACATAATATCCAAAAGCCCAAAAGACATCTCAAACACATGCCAATACAAAGCGAAGCATATCCCAAAACGTAAAGCGAAAGCGGCGGTCCTAAAACGATCCTTTATTGCTGCCGGGCTTCACAGCTACTCATCGAAAAATTGACATCCGAGCTTCCATTTTGCTGGCATATAACATATGCCCCTCTATTATTATCGCTTGCGCTCTGCATGTATTTTGCAGAGAAAAGCGAAAACCTGCATAGAGTCTTAGGATTCTAACGCCCTTGCAGTAATATGCTTGGAAAATACAGGTAAAAGAAATCACGGTCAACCAATAGCGAAATATGTTATTATGTGTTCCAGATCATGTTACTTAGTTTTTTGTTCGCGAGTGTTTTTCCCTCGATTTCATACCGGTTTTGAAGTGCATCTTTGTTTTTGTGCGATCTAAATTGTCTAATTTGTTAGAAAAAGAATAAGTTGTTACATTTCCTTGCGTGACTGAGCATGCCTAAGGGGTAGATCTTGTTACCTCCATCTTGAAAAATGCCTGCAACGGAGAATAAATATCAGAGAATATTAGTAGCAAAACTATTTAATTTTTGTATATGCACATTATTTAAAATACATTAATGCAAAGTTATTATGTCTTAGTTGACAAGCTGTGGCATGTGCATTCAACCACAAATATTGCGTCGAGTTCGCGCAACAAGAAGGTTTTGAGTTTTATTTTCAGGGAAAGACGAACAGAAACGTGAAGTCATATAGCTAGATATAAAGGTTAACCTAGAGCCGAAATACATATAGATATAAAGGTTAGCCCGCAGCTTAAAATGTCGGTTTTGGCAATGATAAGCCTTTCCATCTTCGGCGGCACACAACAAAATAATATAAAAATACAACGGCCTCTCTGATCCATTTGACGTTTTTCAAACTCTCTGGCTATTCTTTTTCTTTGATTCTCAACAGCTATCAGCGAGATTTCACACTAGCACACAGCCTAACCTAAGTTACAAGGAAACATTCCTGATAAAAGTTCGAAAGCGTCTGTCTTCTAGCTTGTCAGCAAAATCATCCTGCTATAACCTAGCTCATTCCTAGCACTTCCGTTTTCTCACCTTAATTTCCCGATACAGTCTAATATTTTCAAGCAACATTAATGGAAGAAACAGATACTGATAAAACCACCTATATTCAGGCTGCTATTGATATTGATAAACTCAAAAATGACGTTACTTTAGAGAGTTTTATGGAAGCAACTCAAGATGCTCATTACTTGAGTGAAAGCTCTAAAAAAATTAGAGTCGACGAGCTTGCGCAGCTGTTAGAGATCGATACCAAGAAATTGATGCGCAAAATTGACTTGGTTGTCTTGCTACCTTTCTGTCTTCTCTATTTTATTGCAAACTTAAATCGTAACCATTTCGGGTTCCTTTGGTACAATGGTGTGATGATGTCGCTCAGCATGACCCAAGCACAGTTTATTTTGGCTGAAACTGCTTTTTACATCCCTTATGTTATCTTCCAATCTTTTTCAAATTTGACTTTGAGACATATCAGACCTCATTTTTGGATAAGTATCTCCGTTTTCCTATATGGTATAGTTGTTTTTTGCACAGGTTTTACACAAAACTTTTCAGGTTTCATCGCATGTGAGTTCTTTCACGGATTTTTGCAATCTGGTTGTGATAGTGCTATCTTCTACATCTTAGGTCACTATTATGAGAGATCAGAAGGTCAAAAAAGAATTTGTTTTCTTTATGCCTTTTCTCAATTAGCTATTATGGTAAGTGATTTGATTTCTTATGGAGTAGGATTGCATTTAGAAGGTCACAATGGCTGGGAACCGTGGAGATGGATCTTGATAATTGAGGGAAGTGTAACTTTTGGTTCAGCCTTTATTTTATTTTTCATATTACCAGATTTTCCTGAAGGTGTTAGATTCTTTTCCGAAAATGAAACTTTATTCATCATTAAGAAATTGCGAATTTATCAGGGTAAATCAGGCTATAATCTAAAGTTTTCCTTCAAGCAGATCTGGCAACAACTAACGGATCCTTTAATTCTTGTTCCTCTTATTCCGTGTTCTCTTATGGGTGCAGTGTTCTATTCCTATAATTTCATGGAAACTTTTTCTTTTACTCTTATTGGCTACACAAGATTGCAAAGTACGTTACGTGCCACCTGGACATATTTAGCGGGTTTTGCAGCTTGTATTGTATCAGGATTCTTATGTGATATCTTCAGAAATAGAATAATTGTGATATGTGTTAACTCAATACTAGGTATTGTGGGATTTAGTGTGATCAGATATGTAGATCACAATAGTGCCGTTTATTCAGGATACCTGTACTTTGGTACTTTTTGCATTACAATAGGTGCTTACTCGATGTTTCCGCTATTCTTAGGTTGGTGTTTTTACAACTTATCTGGTCATTTGCGAACAAGTATTCTTACATCCTTGATGATTGCATTTTTCGATACAGGTGGCTTATATGGTGTGTGGATCATTTATGCTAATGGTGGAACCATGTATGGTATTGGTCAAACTTTGGTCGTTGGCTTGATTTTGTCGATTATTAGTTTAGGCTTTATGTTTATCTACGCATTTGTGGTTTATGCATGCAACAGAACAAAGAGAACCGCGAGTTACAAGGCAAAGTTTGCACTGCTTGCGGAAACTGAACAGATTGTGCTAGGTGACAAAACTCCAGATTTTGACTACACTTATTGATTACAAGACTTTTTTTTTGCAAATTTCATCTTCATTTCTCGAGTACTTCCTTCGCTAATAGTAAATTGCTGATAACCAGTACTAATAAAGCCCAGGAATGGATACACCCAAACTTACTTAACCTTGTTTGATCCCAATAAAAGGTGCTCATTTTTTTATGTTCTTTTACCTGCAATTCCTGTGATTTCTTTTTCTTTATTTAATTCTATTTTATATACTCGAGGCACTTCTCTTTTTTCAGTACATATTCATATCTCAATAATATTATAAGGAGTTTTATATTTAATTCATTTTTACTGACACTGAAAAGTAAAACCCAATCATTCCTGGTCCTTCAAGTGATCCGCATTTGATACTCTTAGCTCGTATTAGATGTTTTAAACAGCTTTTTATTTTTTTTCTTATATTTCCTCAATTTCATGGCAATACATGTATAGTAACTTCGATAATATATACAAAGGCAGTGGGTCCGGTTCCATGGCTGAGCCTGATATCATCAATCTAAGGTTTTTTGTAAAAAAATTATTAACGAGTGCACTATCAACCGTTTTGGCACCCTCATAAGAAAAATCCTTTACTCGCTAACAGCCTCGCTTACGGTTTTTTGTTAGTGAAGTTATAGCGCCGCATCCAAAATCGGTAAAGTCTATAAAGCGCATCAAGAAATTTCTTGAGCACTATAAACACGCATGCTTAACTCCAAGACACAAGTTAAACAATAATATGAAATATGAAACACAACCAAAGTTGGAGAAATTGAAAAAAAAATCAAAGTGTTTTTGTACTATATGCTTCACTTATTTAACTTCAGAGCAATATTGGCTATTGAGAAGTAACCAGTCAACATATTGATTCTAATATGGTATGACCCTCGAGTGTAAGTCAATTGTTTTTTTTTATTAAATGTTTGACTAACACAGTTATTATTTTCCATGAAGTATTTAATATCCATAATCGCTCGAAAGAGCAGCTCTTCTCATGTTGAAATTTATATTCTGCACTTGTATGCTAATAATAGAAAGTGAAGCATATTAGTTTGTTCTGCGCATGCAGAGATCATACTCCTTTTATGCAGGCCTGTGTAACCTAGTTTAATTTATTCTTTTTTTTTGTTTCTGACAAGACTTCTTATTTCTTCTCATCTCATCTACTATAAAAAATATTAAAGAAATTCTGAAAATCAAACAGGGTTCAGTTAATAATTGCGGGGATCCTAGTAGTCTACAAGTTTCAGTTAGCACAAATCATGAAACCGATATAGCTAGTGTGACCATTCAAGATATAAATTCAGGTCATGTCCCCTGATGATTATTCAGATATTGCATAGGTTACTTCCTTCTTTTACCTAATAGAGATATAATAAAAAATAACAATACAATTCTAGATATTAATATTTCAACAATTCACTTATTTCAATGCAATTCGCAACTATCTTCGTTACCTTGATCTCTATAGCCGCTGCTATACCAATCACCTTACACCCAGCTGACGGATACGCTGCTTCTAAAGGGGATGAATATTCCAAACAGCTATTGAGCCTAAATAATAAATATGCAAGAGAGGCTGCGAAGGTCGGTGTCACTAGTACGGTTTTTAAGTCAATGTCTAGCGCCATATTAAAGTGCAATATAGCTTCAGCCGTACAAATGGCAGCTAAGCTATCACTTGACCAATCAAACGCTTCCAAGCTTAAAACAATACAAACCAGCTATAATTCTGATGTGGCAAAATTAAAGACCAAGTACAAAATTACTACTTGTAGTAAATGATAATGTCTCAGATAATAAATACAAGGCATATCACTTTCTTTTCTCATTTAGATATTGTGTCTATCTTATATTTTTCCTCTTTTAGTTATTGTCTTATTAAACATTTTATAGAGTCTAATTTGTATTAAAGCCATTTTTTGATTGGGTTTACTCTGAGTTATCATTACTCTCTTGAGCAATATTATTACTCATATTAATTTGAGAGAGACATATTATATTTTATATATTTTAATATACATCTATCTTTCTTTGCATCTATCCATTACGAATACCTCGGTGAATTTGGTCTATTTATGTATTGCTACTCTGATAGCCAATTTATATGTTTTTATTACTATTAAGTAATTTTCTGCTCTTATAGTTAGTCTAGACGTGGTGTGCCTAACAATCTTCGATACCCCTTTTCTTTACATGGCTTAGTTTTGCGCACGTGATCTAACAATATCTTATTGTGACGTTATATAGAATGCAGTCTGCCTATCTCAAAATACTATGAGAAAAATACTAATCAAGAGAAGACTAATGACTCAGAGTCAAGTCAGAGAGAGTCAGCCAACAGTTTGCAACCTCATCTAAATGTAAAACGGATTTGCACTCATTTGCATGATATTTGTGTAAATGCTACACCCGTAATATCGTATTAAGCCATTTATTAATCGATTTGTTTTCAAGAATTTGGCCTCTTTACATTCTGAACTCAAAAGTCGCATTCTTGAATCCAATGAAGTAACGCAAGTTTTACATAGTTAATGGATTCTTAAATCTAAATTCTTGGAAAAATCTGAATCTGAATCACTCTGGATCCACACCTTGTGTAATTTAGATTAATTCAAGCAGGAGAAAAAACTAAAATGAGAGAACGATTAATGAATAGTCTAATCTACAGATAAAGCTTGTTTTAAATATTTACTATTTTCTGAATTTTATAAAAATATAGTTGAATACGAAACATAATTTCTGAATATAAAAATTACCTAAGCTAATGGAATACCGGGAACATTTTCAATTTCTACTTGACTTTCCCCAAACCTTGGGTAGCCAATATACCCTTTGCTTGTAGTTGTATAGAAATATTCTCGTTGATATTCAGCCAAATTTTGACCATTTCTCAATCTTTCAATTAGATCTACATTACTTATAATTGGTCTACCAATGCCAATCAAAGTTCTATCGTTAGCGTTGACATCATTGACAAGATTATGCATATCCAACTCAGGTTTGCTTAAATCGCAATAGTTGCCTGTTCTTAAGATAACACCTTTATAAATGTCATATATCCAATCATTCAGCTCAGCTGGCTTATCATTAGGTTCGATTATACTAATGTATCCAAAATCCTTGTCATGCTTTTTTCTTCTTTTTTCTAATTCAGAGAAGATGTATTCCCAAATGGCATATGGATGAGGCTCACTGCGAACTCCCGCTAGACCGTTATAATAAACCCAGGGAGAGAATCTGAGTGCCAATTTTGATATTCCAATTCTGGCAATGATTCCATCAACAATCTCGAATAAAAGTCTTGCACGGTTTTCAATGGATCCTCCGTACTCATCAGTCCTTTGATTTGTAACGCTCTGAATAAACTGATCTATAAGATAACTATAAGCGGAATGCACTTCCACAAAATCAAAATTGGCTATTTCGACGGCATTGACTGCAGCATTAATAAAATATTGAACGTATTGTTTGACTTCGGCCGTGGAGAGTGGAGGTGTTGGATCTTTCATTTTTTGTGGGATGTCTTTTGTTTCATCATTGATACAAAGGCAACTTGGATCTAAGTATTTAATAAAGCTATCACCATTCAAAGTTCCAATATCAGCCATTCTTCCTAACGACCAAACTTGAATACTTAAGAAGCTTTTATTCTTATGAACTTTCTCCACGATTTCTTTCCAGGCCAAAGCTTGCTGTCTACTATATATACCTGGTACATTATGGAGAAGATCTGGTGCTACAAAAGTGGCTTCAGTGATGACCAAAGAACCAGGAGTCTTGGAGCGTTCATCATAATACTGTTGCATGATATCAGTAGGAACATTATCTTTTGTAGCTCTAAGTCTTGATAATGGCGGAATTACAAGACGATTCGACAATACCACATCGCCTACTTTAATGGGTTTAAAAAGATTGGAGGATGATAATGAAGAAGGCATTCTTATATTCTTTCTATTATTGTGATATATCTAAAGGTCACTGTTGAGTTTCATTTGCAAAAAAAAGAAATGCAGCAGAAAGTATCAAACAATATAATTGCAAATAACATGGATTTAAGAGTCTATTTGTATTTATGTGATCGAGTAGTGAATTAAGATTCTTGTAATCACAGACTCACAACTTTAAATTGTAGTTAAACATACTATAAAGCAAAACTGAATTTTTAATCAAATGGCTCATTAATTGAAAAAAAACCAAAAAAGACGAATAGGATGGGGAAAAACATTAATAATATTATTAATTGTGCTTTTCCTATGCATTTACCAAAATTATCGGAAACGGCATGCCAGGTTATCTTTGATAAGTGTTTCTAATCTATAATTTGAATAAACTTTTAATTAATACCAGACTTGAAATAAAGTACTAAAGTACTTATCTAAAAAAAACTATTCGAAGAATGGCTGCCATTAACTCTGCTCTCAAATCTTCATTATTAATAGAGTTATGGTGTGATTTGATTATTTAATGTAGCTCATTCTGACAAGAGAAAATACTGATGTATCACGTGCCAAATTAAGCTCACAACAGCTAGATACATGCATAGAAATGTAAACGTATATCGAAATACATAATACAACCTGTATTTTAAATTAATATGAGTAAGAATATAAATTAAGAGTGTAATAATAATTTAGAAAGAACCAAGTCAAATCTGTCTCAAATGTGGTGAAAGACTAAACTGTGCTAATAACAAGCCATTTCTTTCATTTATAAGAGAGTTACGAAATCAATTTGTATATTGAAATAGCGTAATCACGTGCTTCCAAAAGTAATGAAAAATCATTGAGGCATTTTGTAATCACCATT
Organism: Saccharomycopsis schoenii; assembly: GCA_010994365.1. Classification (NCBI taxonomy): domain Eukaryota; kingdom Fungi; phylum Ascomycota; class Saccharomycetes; order Ascoideales; family Saccharomycopsidaceae; genus Saccharomycopsis; species Saccharomycopsis schoenii. The sequence continues at coordinate 454,863 of JNFU01000012.1, read as the reverse complement.
CAAAATTCCAAGAACCAATTATGTCTAGATGCATGATGTACGGATTTATTCACCGTATTTATCATCAACTTATCATGGTTATGAGACCGGACTTATGAAGAAGGGGGCTGTGTGATATATCTGCGTGAAAAAAAAAATTGAAAATAAATGAAAAACAACTACTGCAGAACTGACTAAATTTATAACCAATATTATGGAAACACCGCACCGGACGTAGAATTCATCCGAGGATTTAGAAGTAAACTCGTTGAAGAAAAACAATTTACCCGAGAATACCATACTTAATGGTTACCTTAGAATCATGAAATCTTTTGAAAAATTAGAAGCCTACTGATAGATATACGATGGTGTCGCCTACTTTTGTCGGAAAGCTAGCGCTTTTACCTTGGGTAGTATTAAAAACTACAGTTCAATATTACACCGTAGGCACCATTTACTCGAATACGAATGACGAATTCAAGGACTCGTTGAAAAAGAATATCATTATTTCCGTGGAGAGCTACTTGGCTTCATACATGACTAAAGGTGATATCAAAACCTTCACGTACGTAGACATAAAGTGCTTGTTTCTGAAATTGAAAACTAAGGACATAGTGAAAAATGGAAATTTGAATAGTTTTGGAAAACAGCTTGATGATAACAGCTACTGGGTTGTTAGAAATGGCCAGGACAACGATGCCGGAAATGTATTAGTGTACTACCATGGTGGTGGATATGCGTTGGGGATAATGGAATGCCAAATACTTGGCTTGATTGTTATGTATCACTGTTTGCCACCCGCTGTACAGAAAAAGTTATCCATATTAATAGTTGACTATTCGCTTACAATACATGGCAAGGTATATCCGTCACAAATACATGATGCTGTTTGCACATACAAAAACCTTGTCTCAGAGGGTTACAATAAAATCTACTTGATGGGGGATTCTGCTGGTGCAAATTTGGCATTAGCTGTCACAAGATATGTTTCGTATCCTGATGAGGCATTAAAGGAATTCTCCAAGTACAAGTCTTATAGTTTCCCTGAAATTAACGGCCCTCAGCCAGAAGGACTTCTTCTCATTTCACCCTGGGTAGACCCTACAATAAACACTTCAGTAAATATCACCTCGAAAACTGAATGGTATGGTGACCTAATTGGTTGTGAGACCGATATGGATAAATGGTACATTGAAGATGTCAAGAAATTCATTCAAGGATGGATCACCTTCAATGGCACTACTTATACTGATCACTGGGCCGAAGTCGAATGCCTAAAAGCCAAAAACAAGGTGTTAGTAATAGCAGGAGGAAGAGAGCTTTTGCTTCAAAGTATTGAAACTTGGCTAGATATTGTAGACAAAAATCGAGAGAATGTTGCTTATGCTCTTGAAAAGGGTGGGATCCATGATTGCATTTTTAATGTAGAAATGATAGATTTTGCGGGATCCACAGGTGCTAAACAGGCATTGGACGGTAACTGTCATACAAAATTTTGTTTAAGTAATGTGATTGGCTTCTTGAACAGTAATATGGCAGACTAGCTTCTGCACCACAAAAAATCTTTTTGATGGTATAATAATGGCTAGAAGCTGGCTTGCACCAGTTGGGTCAGGCCTGATTGGCTCAGCTCCGAGCATTATTTCTCTCTTTATTAATGTTGTTACTCACATGTAATTTGAATTACCAAATATTATCCTAATATACTTTTTAGATTTAGACGATCCTATATGTAGCTATCTGCCCGCGGTATGTGCTGTCTTGACAGGCTCTTTGTGTTGTAAGGTTTCCACATTTCTCTCGCCCACTAAAAGAAATTTTTCGGGAATACTGAAGACAACCGTCAGCCTCTTTGCTTGTGTATTAGCTTCCAGTAAAGTGTTATGGTTTCACATAGCACGGGCTATTTACTTTATTTTGGATTTAGTTGTGACTTTTAGTCTTTTTGGTGCTAGATTTGCTTGATGCAATTCTCACCAGAAATTTTAAAACGGGATAAAGGATAAGAATATTTTGAATAAGCAAGATTCCATATATCGTGTTGTTTTACAAATTTTACATCATCAGACAGAAAAGTGAAAATAGGCCTATTAGACTTGAAGCAGCACATACTTTGGCCGCAAGCTGATTTTCAGCAACATATATGTTTTTATGAAATAGCCATGCCAACTGACAAATTAACAAGCGAAAAGTGTGTCGACGCGTCAACTCTGGTGATTAGAGAGCTTTTTTTTTCGCAGTATTACGCGTAACAGATATAACACAAAATCAGCCCGTAATAAAACCCCTACATTTTTGAACTACTACATGCAAAAATCCTGAAATGAAAAAACCGCGAATGTTTTTTTCTTTGCAAAAATTTTTTCCAGTATTTTCAATTTCATGTTCCATAGAAAAATAGTAAACGCATAAAACTGGCTTGTCGGGATATTTATAGAACTATTTTCGCTGACACAAGAAGTGCGTTTAATTATTCGGAACGCAGTAGGCCGTCAGCGAGTATTTTTGTCTCAGACATTCAAATATTAATTGCTAATTATAAGATAATGAGCTTTGACTTTGTACATAAAAAGGGATGAATAAAATTTTTACCAAGAAAAACTGTCAAATCGTCTAACCGATAAAATTAATGCATGTATTTGCTATTGTAATAATGACAGAAGCACGTGATGATATTACGCTTTGTAATTATTATAGAAGAATAGCAAAAGAAAGAAAAGACACAAAAATCCGAAGAGTAGCAAGGTTATTTATTTATATGGCATCATCTTATTATTCACTGAATCTTAGGCTATCGACACATTATATGAACATTCTTTCTTTTTATTTGACATTTATCATCTATATATATATATATATTTCGTATTTCTTCCATTCCTTTGAAGTAGTCAACCCTCTGATCCTTCAGAAGGATTATTTTCAAATTAAATTATCTCAGTTTAGCCGCACTAAACAACAATATTTCGCTTGTTGGCACGTTAATTGCCTTTCTATGTACCTTACGGCTTTGTCGGAACATTCCCATGTGCTTAAGTTTTTTACACGGAAATTGCGGTATTTAACGAAGAATCCCGTACGCTAAGTAGAAAAAAAGAGATAGTTATAATAGTATTGGAATTCATTTGGACCCAACATTACCCAAAGACTGAACTATGAAATAGTTGTATAATTCTATGATCATTTATTTGATACAGAATAAATCTGTCTTCGTGGGAACCTGAAAATTAATAGAACTGATGACAAGATACCAAAGAATAATAAGACTCGACCCTCTCAAAACAAATCTGGAACAATCAAATTTTGAAATCAAAGAATATATGTCTCCGAAGTATTGGTTGTCATTGAAAGACCTGGTGTGGCTAGGTAGCTCGTGGAACACTCTCAAATATGTCTGGCTTTTTCTTTTCATAAATATAGGGATAAACTTGGCTCTGTTGATCATATTTCTTGTGACGTCCAAAGAGTACAAAGTCGGGAGCCCCTTGGCAGTTGCTACCCTAGTTATCGACTTCTTGATATTTATGGTGGCGTATTTCACTGCCATCTTCCGAGAAAAACTACAGTCGCTTTTGAAAAGAAGAAGATTTATAAGGACTCTTTTCGAATGTGCAAGGTTATCATTATGGTTTGTGTATTTGATATTCATTGGATTGAAAATCTGCTATGCTGTTGCCGCAGGTGTCGACAACCCACTTGATCTAGGAAGGGAAGAAAATGAGAATTTGAATTTGAGCCATAAGGCGAAAGCCATATTGATGGTATTCCTAGCGTTAAGCATTATTTCTGATTTTTTTGTTGGCTTTATTCTTACATACACTTGGATATTTACAAGCAAAAGATACTTTTTGATGTTTATTAGCTGCTTGGGACAGTTCTTTTTGGGCTTACTCATCTTGAATTTGAACATCAAAGTTTTCATCCGTGACACTATTAGTAGGTTCAATCATAAAATGCTCACATTTTTTGTACATATTGGTGCACTAAGCATGGCTGAAGGACTTTTGGGTATCTGCTTGTGTCTTATTATCTCGGAGAAGAATAGGTTATCCGATGTGATTCGGAATTTCATTTTTTTTATAGACTGCTTTTCCGTTATCATGATAGTGTTGACAATAATTGGATTCTCGTTATCGTTGAAAGAGGTAACTTTAAATGGGAAGGAAAATGAAAATGCTTATTTTCTTGTAGTATCCAGTGCTGCATTAGGATGTTCCTTTATTCTTGGAGCAATTATAATTTTTTGTTCAAGATACTTTAGAAGGCGTCAACCTCCCCAATTAGAAGTCGAGGTATTAGACTTAGCTGCTCTTAATCCTAAAATGAAGCAAGCATATGCTGCGTTGATTGATAGAAATAGAAAATATAATTCAGGTGTACTGGGAGCAGGCGCTTTAGACTTAATGGAGGCATATTGTAATTCGACTTTGGAAGGTATGTCTTGCAAAGTTTTGCGGGTATTTCAGCCTACTGAGGTACCTTCTAATAAGCCCCCAAAAAAGCATGCAATAGTTTGGGATACTCTTGATGAAGAAAGTTCAATATTCAACGAAGACGCAGAATGGAGTGCAGAACAGTCAACCTTATACGACACACAATCTAAACCTATTTCCAAAAATAAACTAAAAAGGATGGCCAAGAAGGCAGAGAAACAGAAGAATGCTAAGCAATTATTAGAATTGATTGAGAAAAACAAAAATGAAGATCGTGAATTCAACAATAAGTTAGAAACGACGGAGGCACTAGTGCTACTCACATCAATTGAAAATTTTGATCTAACGTGTACTTTTAAAGGAAAAATTGGCAGATGGGTTTCTAGGATGTTTGGAAAGAATTCAAAGAACAAGCTTCTTTGTGTCAGATTTGGTGTCCTAGGATTCCATTGGCCATTCAAGAGAGCATCATTTTATTGTAGTAAAACAAAAAGGCCAATTGCTAGAAGTGCGGCAGTTTTGTATGCTATCTCAAAGTGGAACTCGAAAAGATCCTCTAAAGAAAAATGCACGTTGCTTCTTGATTCTATGTACAAGAGCAGTGTTACCTCTGATGCAATCAATTTTGGAGGCTGGGTTAAAATTCCTCTTCCTTCCTCTCATATAATTGATTTGCGTCCTCATAAGAATCAAACTCTACAACAATACTTAAAGAGCGTTAAATACAGACCACAGAATCGTGCATTTGATGCAGCAAATGGAGAAGTCATAGAACGTTGTGACTTTGAAAAAGAAGACTGCGAAAAAATCATTCAAATGTGGTCTAACATTGCGAAATCAAGATCCGAAAACGGGCATACTTCAACGTTAACCAATCCTGACACATACTTTATTGAAAGTTTAGGAAAAGCAGGTAACAAAAACAAAGAGCGTACTTTACTTTTCCTCAAAGTGGGTGATGAAGTTATCGCATCTTGTGTTCTTTTCCGGTTAGGAGATACCATAACATCAGATATTCAAGGTCTTAATCACGAAATTGGTAGAAAATACAAGGCGTATTTTGTCATGATGCAAGAAGTTGTCAGAATCGCTTTAGCGGAAGGAAAGTCTTTTGTGGATTTTGGACCAACTACAGAAAAGCCCAAATTAGATATTGGGTGTAAGAGTGTTCCATTGGTGGGTGCAATGCACGCTAACTTCTTGCTTAATCCAGTTATTTCTATTTCTGCAAAGAAAGTAGATGTTTGAAAAGGATGAGCCGATATGCATAAAGTAAGGAATTGGTAATAAAGATGTCAGACCTATATTAGACATACATATATGCGTATCATTAATAATATATAATTGTGCCCTTTGCTTCTACTTTAAATTATAACGTAATAATATCAGTGTGTATGGCATTAACATTACCACCTATAGAGATTCCTTGCTCAATATATTGTCCATGCCCATCATTGGATTATAGAATACGAAAGTAGAGGATTGTAAAATTTTCATCTTTAATGAACAATAGAGAGAAATCAAGCTACTAAATTGTTCAAAATGGTTATATTCATTGGAAGTCTATAAAAAGCTTCTAAACATTTCATGTTGAAGTCCATCAGGCTTAGTTACTGATGACGTTTCCTGTAAAAATAAGTGTCGAGACTGTATTCTCTACCTGATATCAACTTAATTGTAGAGACAGAATATACCAAAGGATAGGTCGGTTACATATAGGGAGATTATCTAATTACGGGAGATCACTGAAGATCATTAGCTTAAGAAAAACCACCTGTATAATGACAAACTGTAAACAATCCAAGTTGATAGTAATATCGATTGGTATTGTTTTCGTGTTCAAATTGTATAACCATTTGGAGTACGTAATCTGGCGATACGTTGTCCCAACTTCGCCAGGCTTTTCCTAAATTATATTCTGTAATTTACTGGCCTAGTCTGGTGTGCGATGTTAAAAACTGAATAATTTCTATTCGAGTAGCCGCTGCATCTCTACCCATAGTGGCACGTGATCGGAAAATAGCATGTCCCTGCATTTATCAATGAGTAGCATTCCCTGTTAAGTTTTATTTGAAGTTTTCTGCTTTGCTTTAGTCTATATAGCCAGGATCAGCGGGCTTAGTTCTGAGTTAATAAGTTAATGTTACCCTGTCGATTAGTGTCACTGGTCATACTTGTTTGAGAGAGACAGGTTTATATATCCAGAGACATATATCTTTCCCTATCTTTCTGTATCTGAATATATCTCCATTGCAATGAGATTCGCTTTATGAATACCTCGGGAAATGCGGACTACTTATATAATATTGTTCTCACTAGCCACTTATTTCCTTGATATTACTGTTAAGCAATCCATCTGCTCTTATAGCTACCTAGACGCTGGTACCTATCGCCTTTGGTATAGCCTCTTTTTGTATAGCCTCCTTCTGCATGGCTTACTACTGTGCACGTGATCGATCAGCATCCATCCCCACATTTTCTAATTAATTGCTTCAGGGTGTCCTTTGTTGCACATTGTTTAATTATTTAAGCAGTTTTACAATAAGAGTATGCGGCGGCATTGTTTTCTATTTAATTTAATGGCATTCAATAAATGGCGTTCCATGCTTCTAGATTCAAAGTCAAAATATCTTATATCACTTCGGGAATATTCCTCTTTTTTTATTTGTGTTTACTTGTGTTTATTTGTTTTTTTTTATTACAGCTTAACGTGCTTAGAAGTATTTTGTGAAATGAGTTATGCTGCCGTAAGGACCACCGATAATGTTAAAATCTTCATTAGAAGTGAGTAGCGGAAATACAGTAGAAACAGTACTTTGAGTACTTCAATTTTTTTAAGTCACGCGCATATCACGTGATAGAGCATGATTTGAATTCTAAGATCATGGTGTATGTACAGATGTTTGATGTATAGATTACTCTCTTTAGGAAAAGCCAGCGACGCATAAAAACAGAGGTTATGAACCCCGTATTAATATTACCATGAGAAATTCTCTTTTCTAACGGTGATTGTGGGCGCTCGCATGCAGTAAAATGTCCGTATGCATACAAAGCATTTTGCAATTTCAATAATAAATAATATCTTTATGCTAGGCCAGCCGCCTCTAAAATCTCTGTGCTTATTTGAGCATCAGTGAAGTATGAATACCCAGAAAACGTAAGTATGCTTTGCAAAGCTGGCCTGTAGCTCTTGTTCCGAGGTTTTCTCGCCCATTTTGCTTTCCCATATTGTCCATGTCTTTTGCACACTCTTCTATTTGCACACAACATTACATTACTTGCTCCGTGCTCATAATTTTATAACACCATTTTGTACAGGAAGAAGAGTTTCTTAAAAGAGACTAACCTGTGTACACTTGTGAGACAAAGAATTAATCCATATATAGAATCCAAAAGTGTGCACATAGAATTTCTTCAATATATTAAATACCGCATTTGTACTTTCTCTGAGCTATCTGGTACCAATGGGTACGTTCTCCTTTTTTTTTGTCTTTTTTTTTTTTTTTTTCTTTGTACATTTTAGTACCATAATGCAAGCAGGCTCTGTTTTGCAAGCTTATTTTCAAATTAACGCAATGCAATGCTTACCAAAATGATCGAAAAATAGAAAAGACAAAAAAAAATGGTAATTTACCAGAAGAGAAGATCAATCTCCAACGTTCAAAAAGTTCGATAGGCGACTATTTACAGAATTGGAGTAGCCATAATTCGTAGAAACCGCACTTACATTTAAAGTCCGCCTCTACACATGTATACACATTTTAGATTTACCTACTATTTTCACGCTAATCCTGTGCTAAATAATAACTCGTACAGTATCGATGGATTTTGCACAGAGATACAAAACTCACATGATATTTGCGCATTTCAGAATTTTATACTATGAATGGTGCAACGGAAAATAGGCATATAGTTCCAGCAGGCCTGGGCAGTACCATTAAGTGTCTCTGTTGAGTCTTTATGGGCAGTTGTCCTCATCAGGATAGAGGTTTATATTCAAAATGAGTAAAACAAAGTGACGCGATACATATACACTGTTGAATCTAAGAATAATGCTGAGATTGCTCTGGACTATTCAGTGTACGGACTCTCAAAAAGCCGCTCTCAAACCCAGTAATATGCACAAACTTAACGAAAAGAAACAAGCGGCCTATTTGTGCACCAACTGCCATGTGCAAGAACCTTATTCATTATGCATTTGCCAGATTAGTGATGGCGATTCTGCAGATTCCCGATCGATCCTACAAAAAACCAAAAGAGCTGGTGAAACAGAAAGTTCGAACTTTAATGTACTGGATCGTTATTGTGTAAAGTAATACATTATTTATTTACCAACTAACGTTGGTCCATTTTGAGACTTTTATGTTTACTGGCATTGTTGCCTTCGTATATCTTGCAGGCAACGTTTATCTTAAAAGCAATGGTCTGGAATAAATATATATTTACAAGAAAAAAAAATGTATTCAGAATTTATGGGGTAATCTGCAAAGCATATTGGCTATGCTATAGTGTTCGACTATGAAACATCTCACCACGACTCGATGGAACATCTTCCTGTTGATCGTCAACCATGAGTATAGTAATACTTCCTACACTGTTTACAGGATTATATTTATCCTGTGTCCGGTAAAGGCCAAGATAAATGTCTTCACATACTCTGCGTTATATAGATCCTGGACATAAATGCACATCTTTGATATTCTATTCTTTTATATAATATTTACATCAACAATTTGAAATCCAGGTATGTACATAACCACTGTAGACAGTAATGCACATGTAATATAGAGAAAGCCAAAAGGTTTGCTATACTATTAAACAGACCTAATTCCCTAACTCCGGTGCTAAACGTTTATTTGAATCATTAAGGCCATATTCACATGCTTTCCAATGTACACAGAAGAAAGTGTAAATAATATTTTTTGTGTTTATGGGAGCATCCTTGTATATTCCTTAAAACTTAAAGCTACATTTAGTTGCAAATCGGCAACACTAGAATTATACTTGTAAAAAGAGTTGACTATAAATAGGGATCCAACGAACACCAATTTGAAGCACTGATCAAACAAAAAGTGAGAAAACAACAATAACATTTTACTCACCATACATTCCACAATAAATGTTTTTAAATTCTTTCTTTTCTTCTTTTGCATTAGCCGCTTTTGTTGTTATTGTTCGTGCCGCCGACATTGCAATCACTACTATCAACCCAGTTGAAAATGCTGCTACTTCATTGCAAATAGTCACTCTTTCCGCCAGAGACGAATCTATCATAACCTTGAGTACAACTTACAGTTGTGTTCCTGGTACAGAAACAAGCACAGCTGACCTTAATACTGGTTTATCCTATCTTGATTTCAGTGCTTACGGATATTTGGATTACAGTGCAGTAGAAGTTACTGATGAAGCAATTATTCTCACCAGTCCACAGATGAACGGATTTACTTCTGGATTTTTTGCTCCCTCAGAACCTGGTTGGTATGAATTTAGAACTACAAGCATTTTATCAGCTTATGAAGTGGTTTTTTACGGTGATTATAATTATACAAACGATGGTTTACAACCATTAAGTGGCACAGATGGCGGTGTGTATTCTATTATGCTTTATGCTGAAGGTATTGATACTTCTGGATTGACTGCTCTGTATCCATTCATCATTGCTGGTGCTGTAAACTCCAATTTGACTTTAGAAATCTTTAAGGACGGAGTTCCTGTCAACCCAAATAGCGTATTTTACAATGAATTTAATTCAAGTGACAATCTAGATGCTTATGCCAAGGCAGAACAAGATTCATTTGGTTTGTATACTACTATCTGTTCAACCTCTGAAGACTCCACAACTACTTCAACCTTCTCCACTTCTACTTCTACTTCAAGTCCTGAAACCTCTGCATCTACTACAAGCTCTGAAGCCGTTACAGCTGTTTCAACCTCCGGAACATTATCTATTACCTCTGAAGACTCCACAACTACTTCAACCTTCTCCACTTCTACTTCTACTTCAAGTCCTGAAACCTCTACATCTACTACAAGCTCTGAAGCCGTTACAGCTGTTTCAACCTCCGGAACATTATCTATTACCTCTTCTTTATCCAACTTTACAGGAACCGATTCCTCTGATTCATCGGATCCTATTTCCAGTTATGTTTCTAGTGATGAAACTGCAGATCTGACTGAAGAAATAGTCTCATCTGCTTTACTGAGCTTTAAAAGCAACTCATCAGGTTTCCTTACAAGCTACGACATAGAATCTTCATTCACCACCGAGTTGGTCACCACTACATCATGTCAAGAGAATAGATGTTCTATTGTTACTTTAACCACTACTTACTGTCCACTTACTGCATCTGGATCCAGCCCATCGAATGCTGTTGCTGGTGAGTCTTTAATTGAACAAGGATCTTATACCAGTACAGGTTTAGCTGGAGAAAATTTAGGAGCTAACAACTCTTCAGCTCAGGCAAGCTCTGAAATCGCCGCTGCTATCCAGCAAGAAAATAACGCTATTCAAATTTCTAGCTCTGTTCCAATTTTTGCAGTTATCTTTGGATCATTATTTGTTTATTTCATTTAGACGCAGAACATTCTTCGTTACCTTTAGGGCATTACAGCCTTTAGATTCCTTTTTACATTTCTTCTATTCAAATTATGTTCTCAATTAAAATATTTTTCATACATTTTCCTTTTAAGGGTTACTTGAATCCTTTAAATATCTTTCTACATGTTCTACTACATTAATATAACTTCTTTGTATTTTCTTGAAACCACTCCATACACTTATTTTATAACATGGTAGGAATCCAAAGTGATCGCGGATTCAGATTTTTTTTCAAGTCTATTATCCTTATTAATATCACGTGCTCTATCAGATTTGAGAATAATCGTTTTGAGCGCAGAATATCGAAAAAGCTAAATGTTTCAGCCTGGTAGATGTTTCGCAGATTATTACTCCGAAGATACTTAGTACACACCGCGCATCCTCTAAATAATAATGGTTGTCTTCTAGGCGAATTGTCAAAAATGATCTGAACAACTTGTATGCCAAGCTCAAGCAAACATAAATGTTTGCTAAGTCGAAAGCTGAGCGTACCTATTTTCTGAATCTTCTCGAAGTTTACCTTATGTCATTACATACCCTCATTTAAAGACTAGCTAGTAGGAGGTCTGGAGAATAGCACGTGATAAACAGTTAGTTTAAGATGAAATGTAACGCCCACTTCCCTTTGTTTTGAAACGAACGTAAATATGAAGTGAGAAGCCATCCTTAGACATATAAAAAAAAAATTAAGGATAGCATATCAGCATGAGATGACTTTCGAGAAACGTGAATTAAATAATACCTTAAAGGAATCATTCAAGATATCACGTGCGTATTCACCTAATTATAATATGAACTGCTTATGTAACTAAATTTGACAGATTCATACATGAAAATAAAACTTTCAAACCATTTTCATACTGTTACACTCTAATATCTATATTTTTTGACATGAATCTTGTTTGATACTTCGAATTCATACTATATCTACATGTAATCCAATTGAGACAGAAAAGATGAGAATAACTAGAATACAATAAAATTAGAGCTATGACAATTTTATTTCATCACATGAGGTAAAATATTTTCAAATATGAAAAACGGCGGAGCAGGATTATACTCAAAAGAAGTTTTAATAAACCTGATAGACGCTTTTATATTGGAACAATTATAGTCTTATTGGATTTTGATACCTTCACTTGAAATCAATTTTTATAAGAGTTTAAGGCATAGTATCATGTCAATCAACCGATATATATATTAATAGTAATAGTTCAATGAGCAGGTAATACGAAAAATCTTTTTTTGTCAGGATAAGGGAAACAAAACGTCTTCCAGAATTTATCATAAATAGAAATAAGGATACATAATTAATTGTAAATAATGAACAACGGAGTCAATAAATATATTTATCAGAAATACAAATAAAGAAAGGTAATAACAATGAATGAAGAGATACGAATTAATCTGCTCGTTATTTCACAAGAAGATGAATATCCTTATATCCCTTTATCAACGACACAACGACCATTAACATAAACCTGCCTAACGTTTCTGTCATCTCCGTTAAATACCCATTTATCTATGAGATCTTGGAATTTTGTAAGGTCATCTTCTTTTTTTTCCATTATTCCAGAAACAGAAGGATTCAAGAAATCAAATAAATCAATAGGTGAACCATGTGCTTCAAAATCGATCAATTGACATTCCCATTTTTTACCAACTTCAAAACTTCCTATTTGGTCATGTAAGTTTAAAGCAATGGCGCCACCCAATGTAGCCAAATATAAGCTTTCATTAACAGATAATTTATCATGATCTTTCTTAGTTTTCATAGCAACATGTCTAGAAACAAGTACAGCATGTCTAGCAGTAGTTAAAATGGATGGTGAATAACCTCCGGAGACGTCAGTGCCTAAGCTGACCTTTGAGTTTTTATCAAGCATCCATCTGACTCTAGCTTCTCCAGAGGTCAAGCAGGAGTTGGAAGTTGGACAATGGGAGATAGAACTACCTCTCTCATTAATCATTGCTAATTCTTCATCCGATAAAAAGACACAATGCCCCAATACAGTCTGACTGGTTAATAAGTTGTGATTATCATAAATCTCTGTATATGTCTTACATTCAGGAAACAGTTTCATGATATCATCGACTTCTTCTTTGGTTTCTGATAAATGAGCTTGTATAGGAAGGTTATCAGCTTTTGCCTTATCAGCCAACCAAAGCATGTAATCTTTAGTACATTTGTTTGCATTTCTTGGCGAGAGAATTGGCTTAATAATTTTATAAGAAGGATCCCTTTTGGTACAATGGTCTATGACTTCAATAGTAGATTTGATTCCTTCCTGTAAATCTGTATCGCTGTACCAAGCTTTCCCACAATCCATACAACTTCTGCCAATAAAAGCTCTTTGACCATATTTGAAACAACAGTCAGCTAAAATATTGGTAGGTTCTGGGTGAAGAGTAGCATAATAAGCACATGTTGTTGTACCATTAGTCAAAGTTTTGTTAACTACCTTATCATAAACTGCCAAAGCCTTGAACGGATCTTGCAAAACCATTTCTACTGGGTAAGTATATTTAGTCAACCAAGAGAAAAGAGTGGAGTTACCAAATACCCCACAATTTGGATATTGAGGGGCATGAATATGAGTATCGATGAAACCAGGAAAGAAGAATTTTGATGCAGAATAATCAGATGAGATGTTAATAACTTCAACCTCTGTTAGGGTAGCATCAAATTCACGAGCTTCTTCAACCGGAGTTCCAACTAATTTTATCTTATTGATATAAACTATGACACCGTCACTATTGACACCGACTCTTGCATTTGGTATGATATCTAAATCACCAAGTCTTGGAGTATGGACTAAAGTACCGCAATACACAGTAAACTTTAAATCTGCTAGAGCTTTACTTTGCAAAGCTTGTGGGAAATTGTAAGCAGGGGTGGCAGTAGTTTTTGCAGACATAGATAATAATGATGGATTATATTCGGTAATAAAGGGGAAACAATTAATTATACCAAAAGACAAAAAGCAATGGAGCTCATAAATTGTAACAGCGTTAAGTGCTTAGACAGATATTTGCCAGTATATAAATGAGTTAATCGAATTTGTAATCAGTATGAGTAATTCTAAAATTTGAAATTTAAGAGACAGGGATGAAATAAAAAACAGAAATTTCTCACATAGGAATTCCGATGAGCATATCAACGTTTTTCTTGCTAATATTGTATTCTGGGATTGCGAATATCATTAAATGAGTTGTTGAATTAGTGGATTATACCAGCTTGAATCTTTTACGAAACAAGAATTAGGTTGACTTGTCTCGATGTTGTTTTCTCAGCCAAACAAGCCAAACCTTAAGCAAGTATATCTTGTGCATAATCACAGGGTTTATCTTGCGCTTGCTGGACAATTATCTTGTTTATCTTGCCAAACCGTGCGAAAAAAAAACGATTTTTTAGTCCGCCTAATTATAAGTAGACAAAACAGGAACTCGGGACTGACCGAGTTGAAAAAAATGGAGAAATTTATGAGGTACTAAACAAAAATGTGCACAGATTTGTACAAAATGCTTAGAGAGAATTATTTCGCAAAGATTTCAGAACTCGGTCAAGTCCTAGTAACTATTATGGTGGAAGCACACAATCAAAAGAGGCATACCATATATGGTAGATTACCTGGGGATAGGTTAAGGTGCTTTACACCATGAAGTTGATAGTAGTGACAGCAGTGATGAGACTACAATAGTCAGTAACAAACTGGTGTAGCAAAACGGTATAAATTTATTTTGAAAATTGTTGAACATAGAATCTAAAGATTAACGCGAAGGAATCATTGCTTAGCTCATGACCCAAGTAGAAAATAATAATAGAATACACTTGTGTAGGTTAACAAATGATTGTGATTGTAATTGTAATTGCTGCGACATATTTTATCAGCCGAGTCTTGCTTTTTCGTGATATGCTTTGGTAACTTACAGGATGAGCGTTCAAAACTCAAGAAACAGAAATCAATAAAGTAAAAAATAAAGCAAAACAAAAAGAACGATAGTACATAGCTATCATGGCACTCGCAAATACCGAGTCGAAAAATGTTAGCACATTAACCATCAGGACACTCGCTGATCACCGAGTGGAGAAAACGTCAAGCTTTTTCCTGAAGAAAAAGACTGAGATTATCAAGACAAAAAATACTAGTACTAAATGCAGGTAGACAAAAGAAGAATCATAAAAAGCAAAACTCTCTATTAGACTGAACGAGGAACTTTTCGCGCCTAAGAACAGATCACTGTCGCAGTTCTACACCGTATTGCAAGCTAATAATCCAGTTATCCATATAAGCTCGCAGTATAAATATATTCATTAGTCTGTTGGTCTACCTACAAGTACTCTTATAATAGACAGAAAAGCGGTATTATAGATCTAGCAAAAGGATGTATTCCAAAAAATACATAGGTAATAATTATGTGGGGGAAACAAGGATCTCCGAGTGTACAAATTCGCCAATTGTACTTTTCAAAGAAAACTAAATCCCAAATACAAGAAAAACCGTTTTCAAGCCGCAATCAACCAATAAAAATAGTAAACAATAGCCGACTTGTGCGTTTCCTTGATTGTTTTCGAAGTAGATTGTGAATTTCTTTTTTTTCCTTGTTGGTAATTACTTAGTTTTGCGATTCCGATTTATTTGACGTATATATCTTATCTTATCAGTGGAAAATGCATGTGCATTAATATCAACATTTCATCGTTCATTTCGTATTGTCAATTTTTCACAATAATCATGTAAAATGTGTGCAATGCTTAATCAGTATTATTCTTCCGATTCATTATCTATTGTCCATCAATTAATGTCAATTGATTAACAATCAGCATGAGTTCTGTTTGATATTTTTTGGCATATAAATTCGCTTCTATGTCCCAATATTTTTACTCTTCGATGTCATCTGAGTTTCTCTTTATTTTTCTATTTACACTTCACCAATAGAAATAATAAGAACACTTATTATTGTTGTCATCGTGCTTATCCACAAATATACTCTTTTTATTCGCTTTTCCACATTTTGAATAGATGTCCGTCGAGAAAATTGTAGACAATGCTTCTTGCGAAGTTGTCGAAAGTGAAATGACCAACATCCAATCATCAACTTACAAAGAAAAATCAAGAAAGATTGCTGGCAAAGTATACAGAAAATTCACCACTTATGATGGCTGGTTCGGTGATTACAACTATGGTTACATGTTCACTCCTGATATCTGGCCATTAAATCAGAAGTACAAAGACTACCATCAACCATATTTTGGCATGAACGATAGTATACCAATTTTTCTAACAGTCATCTTGGGTTTACAGCATTGTTTGACTTTGATTTGCAGTTTGGTCTCAGTTCCTTTATTATTGGGCGACGCTTTCAACTTAACCACCTTGCAAACCCAGCATATAATTTCTTGTTCATTAATCACTGCTGGTGTTGCTACCTTTGCTCAAATCACAAGATTTCATATCTATGGTACGCCATTCTATGTTGGCACTGGTCTATTGGCTGTTGTAGGCCCAACTTTTGACATTATCGGCATTGCCTACTCTTATTCTGATATGCAATACAACAAGGGGGCCTGTATTGTTAATCCTGACGGTTCTTATGAATCATGCATTCATGGATTTGGTGCAATTTTAGGTTCCATGCTTTGTACTGTTTGGATCCAAATTCTTGTCGCATTTATTCCACCTAGATTCTTGAAGAGAATTTTTCCAAATATGGTAACAGGTTCTCTTTTGTTGCTTTTAGCTGTCTATTTAGCTGGTAATGGTATGAAGAATTGGGGTGGTGGTTCTGGTTGCGAAGCTGGTACCTACAAATGTGTCGCTGGTCATTACAAAGACATTTGGGCAGCTCGTCGTTTTATCGGTTTAGGTTTTTGTACTTGGGTAACTATTGTCATTGTCAACTTGGTTGGTTCCCCAATCATGAAAAGCTCCTCAGTCATCATTGGTCTAATTGTTGGATGCATTATTTCTGCTGCTACTGGCTATTGGGATGTCACAGGCATCAATGCTGCCCCTGCTGGTGATTTTCTTTGGACTAAAAATTACACTTACTCTGTTGATGGTGCCTTAATCTTACCATTGTTACTTATGTTTATTGTCGAAGGTATTTCTTGTATTCCAGATATCTTATCCACGGCAGAAGCTTCTCATATTGAAACAGAAGGTGAACAATTCCAATCGAGAATACAAGGTGGTATCATGTGTGATGCATTAGGGTCTCTTTTAGCTGCTTGTGCTGGTGGCTTGCCAATGGTTTCTCAAGCAGCTAATAATGGTGTTATATTGGTTACTGGATGTGCCTCTAGAAGGGCTGGCTGGGCCGCTGCCGCAATTTTGGTTCTAATGGGTATCTTTTCTAAAATTGCTGCAACTTTCGCTGCTTTACCATCTCCTGTGTTTGGCGGTATGCAGGTGTTCCTTTTTGGTACTATTGGTGTTGCAGGTGTCAAGATAGTAGCTTCTGTTCCCTGGACTAGAAGAAACAGATTTATCTTATCATGTGGTTTAGGTTGGGGTTTTGGTGCCACTGTTGCTCCAAATTGGTTTAACCAAATATTGGCTTACACCGGTAATGATCAAGCACTTGCTGGTTTCCTTGAAGGTATTGAATTAATTGTGGAAACCCCATTTATTTTCGGTGCTCTTATTATTCTTTTCTTAAACTTGATTATTAAGGAAGAAGCCGAAGATAAGGGTATTACTTCTATGGATGTTCTTGACAGAGTTGAATCCAGCCCAGCATAAGCATTTTTCTATTTTACATTCAAATTACCTAGTTCTATATTCTATATTTTTCCTGTTCTTTCTTTTATCTTTTTTTTTTTATTATTAACCTATCAATCTTTCTTTTCGTTCTACTTTCATTTAAAACCTATAAATTATTATATTTCAACTAAATTTGTTTTCGTATTTTTTACATTTTATGTTAATATAAAAAAATCATTACAAAATTTTTATTACTGGTCACAGATTATATAAAGACAAAAACAAGACAACAACGATAAAATTCTGCAAAGTTAACTCAAGAATATTTATTATATATGGCCTGCGATAAGTTTATTCGATTTTTCTATTGTATGATTCAAGCTCAATATTTGTTTTGCTTTTGGAACTCCATAAAATAATTGACGCGTATTTATATATATTTTTTTTTTGCTCACATTCAATTTTTTTATACATTTTCATTTACAGAACATTTTTGATTTTTTTTTTTTTTGATTTTTCTCATGTCTATCAAGTAATATCGAAATAATCACCACATTATAACTTTATGAGTGAGTAGCGATACTTAAATGCCGAAAAATCTTCAACACAGTATATAGAATAATTAGGAAGATGTCTAGTTTGATACCACAAGGGTCGATTAACGCATCAATTGCAGCTTCTATTTCCACAGCAACTTTATTACAACCATTAGATTATTACAAAACAATTTTACAGTTAACATATGGAAAATCTCCATTAAATATTCCAACGCAGCCAAAATATTTATTTTCAGGGTTGGCTGCTGTAAATTTATCCATTTTCGCGAAATCTTTTGTTAGATTTCTGACCTTCAATTATTGTAATGAAAAATTAAAATTGAGTAATGGTGATAACAATAATCCCGGGCTTTTAATATCTTCATTGATTGCAGGTGTGGCCGAGTCTATAGCAATTGTTCCATTTGAAAATGTCAAAGTCAACATGATTGAGTCCAGTTTGTATAATACTCCTGGCGCTGAACCGAATCCATTTGGGATTCCAAAAAGTAAAAGATTCAAAAATATTGTGAAGAATAACAACAATACAACTAGTAAAGTAACTAGCAATGTCAGTGAGGACTTTTTGAAAGTTTCTGCTCTCTCGAAAAAAGGAATTGAACAGAATAATACTAAGAAAAATATTTCAATATCGAAGAATGTATTTAAGAGCGCTGAGTTGATTTATAAAAACAGGGGAGTTTATGGGTTCTTTAAAGGGATGAATGTCACAATTCTTAGACAATGTAGCAATTCGATTGGATTTTTCTCATCATACATGCTGTTTAAACAATTGTTTGATCCGAATAACAAGAATAAAGATTCAAATTATTTGAAATTTGGATTAAATTTTATGAGTTCTATATTTATCGTGGCCTTGAATCAGCCGCTTGATATGATCAAAAGTAGATTTCAGTCGGAGTTGTATAACAACAGTGGTACCGTGAAGTATAAAAATTCATTGGAATGTGCATTTAGAATCTACGTGGAAGAAGGTGGGATTAAGAAGTTATATTCTGGTTGGTTTCCTAGATTGATCAAAATCAGCATGAGTGGATCGTTGATGATGATATTTGTAAGCTATTTTGAAGGAATGATGTAAATAAGCTAGTACAACAAGCACTATATACATACTAATACAGTCACTTATAAATAATGAAAAGTAGCTTGTGAAAACTCCTAATCTTTTGAAATTATTTTAGAAATTTTGTAGCAGTAAACTAGTTGATAACATCAGAATTGCTGTAGGGTCATCTTCAAACTATCCAGTATTACTGCTTCATGAAATATCCAATGTAATAAGCAAGTGGGCTACACAGATTTTACGTATAAATTCCCTTTCCTATGAAAAACAAGACTCATTATTAAATCAATTACAACAGAAAAAGAAATTAGTACCTTGTTGATTCAAATACAACTCAGATCGAAAATACAAAGTTACAAATGACAATAAAACAAAGCCAACTAGTCAATGTTGATCAATACTATTTCTCTTTCTTTCTCTCCTTGAAATAATAATCAATGATCGTTCTTTCGAGAACCAACCTTTACCGTCAAAGAAGGATCTACGAGTAGTAGGTGGCAAACAGTAAGGTATTACGGTACGCGTCTCTCAAATAGGCTTCCAACGATTCCCGATGCCGGATTTGATGCCGCAATTCCGCTTCTGGTATTAGTAGCCCTGCTAACGATTTTGCTTGATAAAACTTTTAGTGCCTTTGCGTGCGTATACATGGCCTAGGCCTTCGGCATTTGACCTTTTAAACACCTAATAGCCTTCTCAGCAGCGCTAACAAATTCTTCTCTTTTTTTTTTTTTTAATGAACTTTTTTTTTCTTTGACAATATTCGTTTTGGCCATCCATCATCGCCTTGCCATACAAACAAATAAGTATATCAATCTTCCCTGATCCCCATTGACATAGATACAGACAGTATTCAATTATTGATCTATACATTCATATCACATCCATATATTCTCCAATATTTAAAACACTCTCTTGAAAAATGCTTAAATGGGCCCAAGGAACGTATGTATATCTGTCAGATCAGCCACAATCAACCAAGTTATATATAATGTAGCGTATTCGTAGCCCACAGTTGCTATCGTTATTATAAATATCTTGCCATTCTTGACCTTACATCAGCCCAATCTCTGATACTAACATACACTAGTCTTTCTGCTGTTACCGGTATTGCTGAACCTGAATACGGTGCTGAAGCTATCCATCCAGTCACAGACTCTGTTAAAGATAGAAACCCATACAGAGAAGCAACATCCGATGACCTCAAATGGTTGGCTCCTTTGTATACTAATGTTGAAACAAAGACCTTTTATTTTACTGACTTGAAATCTGGTTATACTGGTTTTGCTCAAATCATCCATTCTGTTGTCTCTGCAGTTTACACCACTGCCCAATTTACCTTCAGACTTTACAATAAGAATAACAAAGATGATATTACATGGACTTCTACTCACTTGGAAGATTTCGTCATTAAAGGAACTAATTTCTATGCGAAAGATTTATCTGTTGAATTATCTGAGGACGGTACGACTTATGTTATGAAATCAAACGTCACTGAGGATTCTATTGTTGACTTGACATTCACTAAGATTGCCCCTGGTGTCATTGTTGGAAAAGATGGTACCACTTACTATGGTGATGATATTGAAAACCCCTGGGGCTCAATGAGACACGTTTTTTGGCCAAGAAACAAAGTTACAGGTACTATTGATTTGAAGACTAAAAACAAGAAAATCGAATTTTCTCCAGAAGAAAACACTTGTATTTCCATGTTTGTAGGTGCTATACAAGGTATGAAACCTCATCATGCTGCAGCCCAATGGAATTTCCTTAATTTTCACTCAGAGGACTTTTCTGCTATTCAAATGGAATACACTACCCCAAAATCTTATGCAGCTACAAAAATCAACCTTGGCATTCTTGTGAAAAATGATAAGATTCTCTCCGTGTCTGTCAACAACCAAATCAACCATCAAGAAGCAGAGATTGACGAAGTAGGCTGGCCTATCCCAAAGAAAATCGAGTTCAATTTCGAAGGTGTTGACGCCAACAGTTCTGATGAACAAGTTGCTGATAAATCTGCCCCAGTTGTCACTGGTAGAGTTTTCGGTGATTTGGATAATATGGTTGAGAGAGTCGATGTGTTGGGTGAAATTCCAGGTTTTGTCAAATCTATTGCTGGTGCTGTCTCTGGTACGAAGCCATTCATTTATCAATTCTTCGTGGAATTAACTATTGAAATTGATGAAAAAGATAAAAAAGTCACAGAAAAAGGTATGGCTTGGACTGAAGTCACTTTTATCTCTGAGATTAATTAGGTTGCTTTTATCCCCGTTCCTTTTTTTTGTTTTTTTATCATATTTAATGCTTATGCCTGAATTTTTTTTTTAATTGTCTTTTTACAATATTTCTACTTAATAATCTATTTTTTAATTTAATTTAATAATAATAATAACTTTATATTTTCAGATTAAATTTTATACATAATTCATAATATAGTACATATGAGAATAAAAATAATTACTACTCATAATACATATAATTTAGTAAATGTAATTTCAATAATCATCTATCAACATATCAAATTATTTTTTCGAATGTTGGAAGTAGAATAAGAAGTTGGCATGCTTATACTCCTTGCATCAGTTACGAAGCACGCGAAAAACGAAAAATTTATCATCTCCAAAATTTAAATTTCACGTTTGATTCAAAAATACTTAACAATGATTCTAGCTATTGACAGATTATTCCTCAAATGCCTCAGGGTGAAACAGATATAGAGTTAAATATTTACCAGGGATGCTCTAATTTTTTTTTGAAAAGAATATTAGAATGGATGATCTATTTAAAACAATAAATCCAATCTGTTTACAATTGGTTGAACAGCCCAATTGTGCCAAGATTAAACAATTGTACTTAATTCTATCGTCACAAGTCCATGTTCTACGAAATAATACTAAATCAAACGATGTAAAGGCATCGCTTCTCATAAATGCAGAACATGCAGAAGTATTTATAGATCCAAGACTAGCAGGTTATTTATTTCTGATAGTGACAAAATTGCTAAACACAGGGTTTAACAATGATCTAAAAGCTAATATCAATGATAAATCGGAGGATATAAACATTGATAAAAATCATGAAGAATATGAATATATTTTCAAGATTATAAGAATATTAATTGATTACTCTTATAAGTATCAGTTTAATGTGCTATTAATTAAAATGTTTCCTATAATTCCATATATTTTATCGTCAAACACTAACGCTATTATAGCAGATAATAATAAAGAACTAAATGTGAAGTACCCAGAGTTTACAAAGGCAGTTCTACAATGCAGTTTAGCATTACTTGAAGCAGTAAATAAAAATAACGAATCAAAACGATTGAGTTCAACTTGTCAAAATTCAATGTCACATTTTATAAATTTGAATTTATCCAATATCGTTACTTCGCCCGATATAGAATCTTCAATTGTGTCAGTTTCTATTCTAAGAGTCATAATTTTTCACATCATTAATGATTTAAGGCTCTGCATTTTGATTTTTCCTGGGGTTGTTTCTAAATTATTAAAGTTGATAATCACAGATATTGGTAGTATTAAAAAGAATAAAGTTGCAAAATATGTTGAAATTTTGAAATTTTTGAGGAAATATTTAACGTATTGCCTAAATAGTAAGAATTCAGCAGTTTTAGATAAACAGACAGTTTCTAATATTAACGAAAATTTAAATGTATTCTTCGAAAATTTACTAAAAAAAATTGCAAATAGATCAGCAGCAGTAACATTTTCATCCCAGATACGAATAGAGATTCTTGAATTAATTAATAATAATCTATTATCAAGTTGTCATAATAATCTATCTAAGGAAAATATATTAACAATCTCAAAAATTTCAATTTTTCTTACTTCAAACAACCCTGAGTTACAGACGATTTATAAACTTCCCAATTCTTCATTATATGATACCACAATTTTATCATTAGTTGGAAAAGAAAATTCTTCATTATTGTATTCGGCTAATCAATTGGAGATAACTTTGAAAGTTAATGCAATTTGTGTAAACTTGAAAAATTGTTCGTTGAATGATGAAAGCAGCACCAAGAATTTTCAGAATCAAAATTATAAGGAAATAGAATTGAAAACTTTTGAATTCATACAACAAATCATTGAAGAATTGATAATTTTGTATAACAATAATATGAAGAAGAAAGTTAATTTGAAAAATTCTAAATCAAGTTTGAAAATTTCAGATTTAGAACATATTTTGGATGATTCATCAACATTAAACACATTAGTTAAAGACAAATCATTTTTGATTGGATCTAAATTTAAAAGAAAAACAAATAATAATAATAAAGTCTCTTTTGAGGCCAATTTATCGTTGTTACTGAGAAGAGACTATATTTCATCTGAACTAGGCAGCAATAGTAATTTCATTTCTAAGAATGATTTGAGGATTTTCCAAGGAATTTTTGATTATGAAGTCGAAGTTTCTTTAATTAATTTATTTAAACAAATAGGAAAAATCTCAAATCATAAGTTCAATTTAAATTTTCTTCAGATGACTTTGTTGAATCAGGGGAATTCAAATTTGAGCAAATCATTACTGTTATGGATTTGTAATTGTATTGTTGAAGGTATTATAGAGGTAAAGGCAGGGAAAGAACAGCAACGAGATGAAGTTGATGAGTTTTTACAATTCGATGATGATTCTGATGATGGATCTATAAACAATAATAATAACGATGATCTAATGGCTACTGAAAATATATTGGATATGTTGGAAGTTTCTAATACCTTGCTAAGTTTGAGAGATAGTGATAATGATAGCCAGTTAATAGCTTCCATTTCATTGGATACTATAGCAATAGCGTCACAGTTTTTGAAAAATGATTTTGAACAAGAGTTAATGGACTATTTGTTCCCAGTAATTGAAAAATTAACGACTTCTTCTATATACTCATCATCAGTGGTATTCAAACACTGTGAAAATGCTTTGACTGAAATATCAAAAAATGTTTACAATGATAGATCAGGAAACTTATCTACCATCATTCTTAATAATTCAGATTACATTTTAGATAATGTAAATTTGAAATTAATGAATGGTGCGTTAATTCCAGAGACTTTACAAATATTGATTGTTTTAATTAAGATTTCTGGCGTCAACATAATAAACCATATGGGAGATGTGATCAACTCAAGTTTTATTTTGTTGGACATGTATAATGAATATTCGGCATTGAGTAATGGGATATTTGCAATTTTCAGTGAGATTTTGAGCTCAATTTATGACAAATATCTAAAGGATCAATTCGATTTTGAGAAACTTATTTTTGAAGTTCATTTAAAAGAGATTAGGAATTATGAAAAGCCTTGGAACATCCAGCTGAGCGAGCAAATGTTCAATTTGTTAGATCATACTAAAAAAGATATTCTGGATGTAATAGAAGATAAAAGAAGGGAAGATGAAAGTCAAGAAGTAGATAGTGATGACGAGGATAGTGATGACAACACGCAAATAGATATCCATGAAGACAAAATAGACGATATTTTCAAATACAAATCGCATATACCTAAGAACTTATATTTGATGGTACAGCAAATTGTCTCTTATTCTATTAGATTTATTCAATATGAATCATTTGCCTTGAAGAATAAGATTTTTAATATCATTAACAAAGCTATCATGATTCTTTGTACACAATTAACTGAATTAAATCCTGTTTTGTACCAACTATGGCCATTAATTCTGGATTTAGCTACAAAAGAACAAGATATTAAAATCAATATAATGGCACTAGATACACTTTTTGTCATGTTTAAATTTGGCGGAAGCTTCTTAAATAAGAATTTCATTAGACTTTGGAAATCTTTGATTAATGATAATAAGAATTTTCAGAGTTACAGTAAAAGATTGTTGTTTGCTAAGCAAAGAGTGAAAAATAACAGATCTTTGAAGGTCAAAGATGAATTCAAACACACTTTGGAAATTGAATATTTTGAAAATATTAACAAGTTATTACTCTTGATATTAAATAATAATTTAGGGTCTAGTGCATCCATTGTTTTGACTAAACAGATAATAGATATCGGCTGTGACATTGATATGGATAATCTTGATGAACAGTTTGGTATAAATAGTGATATTGCATGGTATTTGATGAACTAAATGATAATATAAATAACAGAATGAATTATTAGGAATATGACACTTGGGTTATAATTTTATATAACCCTAATCATATGTCTATGCCTAATCTAATGACTAATACTGATATCATAAAAGCTGTAATGGACACTAGCTTGGTATAAAAATTTGAGAATGGACCAAACACAAGGACAAAAGAATAGTCAACATTAATTACTGTATGATATGAGAGTGAAAGACCTCACAGTGGAAGCAATTATATGAAAGCTACCTACCAGCAGAATCATCATTTCTATTCTTCACAAAGTAGTTGTTGATAAATGTTGATAAGTGCTGAGTTATTAATACATGGAATGCTACTTACGTTGTAAATAAATAGTCTTCCATTTCCTATGTTTCCACACTAATTACTATTTTTTTTTCATTGTTTTGAATATCTATTTAACAGAAAATCAAATAAATATGAGTATCTAGTTTTCTTTTTTGTTTTCGAGATATTTATGATTTTAATTGCTTTCGAAATAATGGGCAAATACGAATATATTATTCCTTTTCATGGTGATTCTCAATCTATTTCTGGTAATTCATGATCATAAGAACCTACATCTACTCGTTGCGAGTATGTACGTAGTAAATCGGTAAATTTTTTTAGGCATATGAAAGAAAAACTCCTTGAAAAAAAAAGAAAAAACGACGAAAATCAAAAAAAAAATTTTTTTTTCTTTCGTAGTGAAAAAAAAAAAATACATTAAAAGTTCTTTAAAGTGAATAATTTTAATACAGTATTTCACAGTATATATATTCTCAATAATACCGCCAAATATTGAATATCAAGTATATCATTATTGCTATAGCTCCCTCTTTTCAGTTTTGCTTTACGTTAAATATTATCTATATTTACAGGGAAGATTTAATTGTTAAGAAATACCGAACAATATAAATTGCAAATATATTTCAAAATTATTTAATCAGTTAATATTTTTTTGAAGTTCAATTCTTGATAGATTTTTGTTATTTGAATTGTATATACTTATCCATTCCAATCCACATATTTTTTTATATTGTTTTCTGGTGACTGTTTTCATATACTTCTTTTTTTGCAAAGAGAAATCATTCCTAAAATTTAAGGTTTTGTCTCAATACTTCTGTTTCTCCTATTTGATTCCAATTTTTTTTTAGTTTGTTTGTTCTTTATCTATTTTTTTAATCTATTAATCCTTTTGGACGGTTATAACATAAAAATTAAAACAAAATACTATATTTTATCCTTATATCATAATGAGCTCTGAACAACAACCACCGCAACCGCAAACTGTTGAAGTCCCACAACCTGTCGAGGTTCAACAACCTGTTGATATTCAACAACAACAACAACAACAACAACAACAACAACAACAACAACAGCAACAACAACCAATGCAAGCTGTTGAAATACCAGAAATTAAGCCAGCTAATGCTGTCGAAGGTGGTAGAGAAATCTCTAAGAAAACCTTGCACGTCTTTGGCTTGCCTCAAACTGTTACTGAAGATATGTTGAGAGAATTATTCAGTGTAACTGGCAATGTTGCCAGTATCAAGATTTTATTTGATAAAAACAAGCCTGGTTTCAACTATGCTTTCATTGAATATGATAATTCCCAATCTGCAGAGATGGCTAAACATACTTTGAACGGCAGAGCTATTAATAATCATGAAATCACCATTAACTGGGCTTTCCAATCCCAATCTAACAAGACCGAGAATTTATTCAATCTTTTCGTTGGTGACTTGTCTGCTGATGTTAATGATGAATTATTGCATAAAGCTTTCTCAAGATTCCAGTCTTTAATGTCTGCTCATGTCATGTGGGATATGCAGACTGGTAGATCGAGAAGTTATGGTTTTGTCTCTTTCGCAGATCAAAGTGATGCCGAACTTGCTTTAAATACCATGAAGAACGAATGGATCAGTGGTAGACAAATCCGTCTTAACTGGGCTTCTCACAAGCAATTGAGAGGCAACAATAACAACATGGGCCATAATAACAATATGTATATGCAAAAGAACATGAACAATGGTCAAATTGGTATGAACAATATGAACAATATGAATAATATGAATATGAATGGTAATAATAACAACAATAACAATGGTATTCCAATGGGATTAAACCCTGTGCAAACTTATGACTATGTCTTAAGACAAACACCAAATTGGCAGACTACCGTTTATATTGGCAACATCGCTCACTTCACGTCTCAAAATGACTTAATTCCGTTATTGCAAACTTATGGTTTCATTGTCAACTTCAAGTTCCACCCAGAAAAGGGTTGTGCTTTTGTCAAGTATGACAGTCATGATAGAGCTACTATTGCTATCGTTCAGTTGAATGGTTACAACTTCAATGGTAGAGTTTTGAAATCCGGCTGGGGTAAAGACACCAGACCTCCACCAAATATGCAATATCAAAACTTCCGTGGCGTTTATGGTCAGCAACATTAAGTTCAGAATACCGTTTTATTAATGCGGCAGGTTGAATCATTCTTTTAATACTGCCGAAATTCCAAAAACTAACTAACATCAATAAATAATTACAAAGTTCCAAGTCTAATTGAATTATACGTTTTTTAAGAAAAAAATAAATTCCTTTTTTGATATATATATTGTAAGAAATATCTACACTTGAAATTGCGAATGATGTTAAACAGCCATATCACAGCTGAACCTATTAATTCTTTATCTGTGGAGCCTTTCCTTTCTTTAATTCTTGTAGTAAAAATTCCAATCCTAACCTTGCAAACTCTTCCATGTTTGCTATTCTATCCACCATCCCTGTTTCTCGCACAATACTACTAGTTCCATTAGGTCCACTCACCGCGAAATAAACGGTACCAACTTTTTTCTGCTTCTCTTTCTTATCATTTTCATCATCTTTATCATTCTCCATTATTACTCCTGGACCAGCGAATCCAGATTCACATAATACATAATTAGACCCCAACTCCACTTTCAAATTTCTAGCTTGTTTTTTCACCGTGGCCTCTGAAGGGCCTGTATAATGGGAAATTTCCTCTTCTGTCCAACCTGACAACTTTAGTTTCAGCTTCAAACTGTAAAGTAACGTACTTCCTTGATAAAATGCCAGCGCTCCAGGTACACTTACAATATAAGCTGACAAAATTCCTCCGCATGCAGCTTCCGAGATCGCCAAAGTCTCATTGCTTGATTTTAAAATAGTACCAATCTCTTCGACTAGTTCTTGAACCTTCCTGTCAACAAATGGCATTTCTTCAATATTGTGAAAAGATTGCTCAAAAAATAAATCTATGAATCAAGAATTTCAAATTGAATGGATTTGGTATGAATCTTACAAGATCGTCTATGTTGAAGATTATGAAGGATATGGAGAAATTTATTATTTGTATCACGATTGATAAAAGCTCCGCACACTACCGTGCCGGATAGTCAACTTTTCACATTCATTTCAACATAGGTAATGAAGAGACAATATTTTTACTACAATATCAAATTTTATTTGGCTGAAAACTACGATTTGCTACTGAGTTATTATATTTGTTTCTCAAATTTTATTTTTTTACTTTTTATTCTTTTAATTT
This sequence comes from Saccharomycopsis schoenii, assembly GCA_010994365.1. NCBI lineage: Eukaryota > Fungi > Ascomycota > Saccharomycetes > Ascoideales > Saccharomycopsidaceae > Saccharomycopsis > Saccharomycopsis schoenii. The sequence goes on along the minus strand of JNFU01000012.1, from coordinate 425,837 downwards.
TTTTGTCTTTTCTTTTTTATAATTTAATAACTAATGAGATTAAAATTACAACATATAATTGTCCCACTTCATAAAGAGCAGAAAATGAGTTTTCACCAGATTAGGTCAACCAAAATTAAGCAAACTCATATTTATTTATATAAAAATATAGTAAGTTAAACGGTACAAAATCTCAAAGTGATTGAGCTTGTTTTTGTTTTTTGTTAGCGCCTTCATTGTCATTCCCACTTGCGGATAATGGTCTTTTTTCCGAGATATTCAATTTCTCCATGATTCGATTGTAGTCTTCAATTAATCTTTGATAAGCTATTTGCAACTTATCTCTCATTTCAATAGGCTGCAATACTTCTAAACCTTCTCTATTCTTAATGTAGATTCTCTTCTTAATTTGTAATCTGATTTTCTTTTCCAATAATCGTTTATCTTTTTGAGAAAACTCTATCAGTTGCAAATAATACAAGAGACACATTTCAACACATCTTTGAAATTGCCTCTTTTCCATCTTGTACAACTGCTGATTATTCAATAGAACGTCATCATTCAAAGGAATTTCATTTAGTTTACCATCTTTCAACATTTTCTTCAAGAAAAATGTGTCATCCTTCATACTTAGAAATCTTTGTAAGTCGCATCTGTCGCGTAAATCATCGAAAGATTCATTAGGATCTTCAACAACAATTTCTTTAACTGAATCATCGGACATCCATTCGTGCACCATGATATTGTACAAGTTTTCACCATGCTTTTGGCCTTGATATGGTGGTAAAATCATAAACTGGGAGATTTTTTTCCTTTTGAAATGCGTATCACTTTTATCAAATTCTTCTGAACCCGGATATCTAAAATATGAATATACCGTAGAGAATCCAATAAGTTTATTTGTATCTTTTTCAAATATCATGTAGTAATTCCAGCTTTCATCATCGATATCAATGTAAGATCCGGCTTCAATAAAAAGTAATATGAAAATCTGAATTCTTTTATGCAATTTTTGTAATTTTAAACTTCCGAAATTCTCTTTGAAGACCTGGTAAGTGTTGCCATTTTTACTGTACTCACCACATTTTTCACCAAATGGGCAGAATTCTTTCAACTCAATCTCACACAATTCCGCCCACTTGCTTTCATCATTGATTATCACATCATTCTTATCCACAAAAAATTCCAGTAACGTAACTAGAGGATCCTTATCTTCGTTCTGATTTTCAAGTTTCGCTTCATATTTCATGCCAATCAACGGAAGCATCGTACTTGCCTGGAATACAAGATTTAATTGTAATCCTTTGTAACCAAAAATTTGTTCGGAGTCTCCATAGATTGGGTATGTGAATGCAGGATGGAACTGAACTGCGCCTTTAGGATCAACAATCGAAATCTTTAAGGCGTCATTGCTTGACGATGTCCAAGCTTCAGGGTTGTAATTGTCCATGGAGTAAAAAGTACAAAATATTTAACATACAGCGCTTGAAAATAGTGAATACAAGCAAGAATAGGAAAAGAACCACAATTATAAGAAGTAGAAGATACAACTTTTGAGTTAATAGAGGAGGATTGACAAGGACTGACGCGTTATTTTTCCATTGAAAAAACCGAGATTATAATTAAGTATAACGAGAAGAGAATATTGATAGAAAAAATCACTGAAAATTAACGCGTCTTTTTGCATGGTCAAGACAGGGCTAAGCAACCATGAATTTGTTAGAAAATTTTACCTTAAACAAGCATGAGTTTTCATGTTCATTGATACACACAGTCAAATATGCAGTCAAGAAGATATCAATACTTAATCATATTTCGAAGATCAAAAATAGATTACTGTAGCAAATAAGATAGATTGGTTGCAAGACAGTATAGAAAAATAATAAAATAAGAATATGTCTGTGATATTAGCATCAGCGGGTTACGACTCCACTATAAAATTCTGGGATGCCTTATCGGGGATGTGTTCTAAAAGTATTAACGTTGATATGCAAATAAATAGTTTGGAAATCACCAATAACAAACGATTATTGGGAGCTGCGGGCTCTTCGATTAGGCTATTCGATTTGACAAGGTCTAAAATGACTCCTGTTATATCATTTGATGAACACGCCACTGGTGGCGGTACCTTGTCCTCATTAATGTTTAACTCCGATGATAATTGGTTAGTTACTGGCAGTGAAGATGGAACGATAAAGATTTGGGACACTAGAGCTCCACTGTATAGAAGAAACTATGAGAATGGCAGTGCAGTGAATTCCGTGGTGATCCATCCAAACCAGGCAGAATTGGTGTCCTGTGATAGAGAAGGCGTGGTAAAGATCTGGGACTTGAACCAGAATAAGGAAATGTATAGATTGAATCCCAGTGAAGAAGAAAGTGTCAGCTTGTCCTCGGTCGCAATTTCATCAAATGGTTATTTCATTGTTGCGTCTTCTAGAGATGGTGATGTATATATGTGGTCCACTAAGGAATTACAAGGTAATAGCGACAGCGGCAATATCAAACCTATAAGGAAGATCAAAGCTCATAATTCTTACATCACAAAGATCTTACTATCATCAGATTCCAGACATTTGGCAACTTGCTCAGCTGACAGCACTGCGAAGATTTGGAAAACAAGTGATTTGGAGTTAGAAACTGTATTAGATAGACATAAGAAATGGGTATGGGATTGTGCTTTCAGTGCAGACTCTGCATACTTGGTTACTGCCTCTTCTGATAATTATGTGCGGTTGTGTGATTTGTCAACTAACGAGGTAGTGAGAGAATATGGTGGGGCTCATGGCCATCAGAAACCAGTGACATGTTGTGCTTTGAATGATATTTAGAACAATTAGTCAATAAATACTAGTTTATATGTGCATGTAGTCATAGGCCACTATCCGCAAGCTCTATAATTTTATTTGTAACATATTTATTCATACTGTTCTTTTCTTTCATCGATGTGATGTACAATATCTAAAGTGGTAGCACAATGCTTACTACGAACCCGTAATAAGAAATAATAATGCCGGCTATAACATGTGCACGCTTTGATGGAACAATAAATAATGGATTCTATTTGATAAATCGAATTGGCTATACAATCTCAACGGGTGGTTGCACTTTCATGGCGATATAAAATATCTTGGCTGTGGGTTTTTCTACAAAAATCCTCGCTGCTATGGTAAAGGACACTCTAGATCTGCTGTAAGTCCAAAATCGTAAGGTTTTCTTTCCATTTAGGACGCCTTCTCATCTTAGAGCACCATAATTGCTTACGCTGGCACAGCTGCGAGTACAATAGGGCTATCGCATACTTATGATGAACTGGCCAATTTGTAGACAAATTGCAGGATACTTATGTTTTAAAGTGATTACAGAATACCTGTTTCTGCTACCAGACAAGGTCAGACACCATTCGAACCTTATTATGTCACATTCAAAACAATTTTTTTTGAAAAGTCAGCGCTGCAAATTAGCTTTTTGTAGATGTTACAGATATTTATTTGACATGCAGGCTGCAGCGCTGCATGTTTCGTAACATCGGAGAGTTTCAGCATGCACATGAAGCAAGCTATTACTCTTTTTGTAACATAACGAGCCAAAACTTCAAACATCGAAATTTCAAATCCTTAATTGCTGAAATTGAATCCAGGTAGGGTTCATGCTATATAAAGTCAGCCCTTTCTTGTCCTTGGTGAATAATCTCATAGATTTGACTTTCTTCTTTTTCCGTTTATTCTTCAAATAACCAAAAGACATTCTCATCATCCGCTGATACCGGAAAAATAAATAATAGTCCATAAATACACTATTGTACAATGTTGTTCTCAAAGATCTCCTTATTTCTATCATTAGCCACATTATCTTTATCAGAGGTTGTTGGAACTCACACTGTTGTGTCGGTATACACTCCAGTTGTCTACAAATACGTTACAGTTTACGATGACGACGTATCTGCCGTTAACAAAGACGTTTCTGTTACTTCCTCTGCTCCACAACCTACTGTTACTTCATCCTCGTCTTCTTCATTAGCCATTTCTACCTCTCAGCTGAGCGGAACTACCATTGTGCAACCTACAACTTCATCTTCCTCCACCGAAGCTGCCTCAACCACCGCTTCCACCTCTACAACTCCATCTTCCACCGCCGCTGCCACCTCCACAACTTCATCTGCTGCTGCTCAAGCTACCCTGTCTACTCTGTACTCCGGTGATGCTACCTTCTATGAAGTTGGTGCCGCTACTGGTGCTTGTGGCCAAATGCATTCTGACTCCGAATACGTTATTGCCATTGGTAAGGGCTTATATGACTCTGAGAAGAGTAGCTCAAATGTTAGTGAATACTGTGGTAAAAAGATCAATGCTCATTATCAAGGAAAAACAGTTCAAGTCACAGTCGTTGATCGTTGTGAAGGTTGTTCTGACACCAGCCTTGATTTCTCTCCTACTGCATTCCAACAGCTTGCTCCTGAAAGCGCTGGTAGAATTTCAATCACTTGGGAGTGGGCATAAGCAAAACTTGAAAAAAATTCGCTTTCAGTTTAATTATCTTTTTAATTCTTTATTTTAATCCCCTTTTCATGCTTCAGTTCTTTTTCACTTGTTTTACCTTTTCAACTTTCATGTATTTTTACAAATTTTTCATCTAGTTATAGATCTTCACTTAATAGAGTTTTCAATAAACAATTATAGATTCAAACCTGCTAAAAATATATACTGTAGTTAATTAGTAGTTTACACTTAGAGTAACATCAAATGAACTGTTGATACAGTTATAAAGGCGCTGCTGAATCATTTAAGGATATACATCAGCATTCTTTTTGCTTTTTTTGTTCTGAATTTGAATTCAATTTGCCTTCGGTGTAATGCTACATGTTTCAAAGGTGTATCTTCATTTTTTTGCCCTCAAGTAGGTGCTTATGTTGATTTTAGTCCAAAATTGTCAAATTATTAGTAAATTCAGGATTTTACTTCATTTTCATTTTTCAACCAATGATTTTTCTCGCATGTCACCATGTAACACGCGCATAACAATCATGCATCCGGAGAATAGTCGAAATTTCAACATGCACATCAGTCCCTTTTTCTTATAATAAAAGACACCTATAATTTTATATTGTTTTCACCTCAGACCAACCTGAACCAAAACTGAGTTGCCAACAAGGTGATATGAATGAATAGATTATGCACTGGATCCGTTTTATGTTTTGCAAAATCATAACGAAATTTTGTCCCATCATCCAGTGTATTGGGTCTACCCTGAACATTGATTAATGCTATATGATTAGTCACTATGATAATGTAATAAATCAGAATTGAAAAAGAAATGTTCTGTATACATTTCAACATGTTATTAACCCTTGCAGCTTTGAACAAAAAGATTCCTGTGCCATAAATATACATCGATTCCCAAATAGATATTTTAAGATATGCTAACCCTTGCATTGTTTTCTAATTCTGGTTCCTTGATCACTAATTTGCCTTAAATACTTAGAATACCAAATCACAAAAATCTACTAGAAAATGAAGTTTATTCAATCTTTGCTAATTGTTGCAATTTCTATTGGCGTATCAGTCGCTGACAAGGTTACTGTCACCGTTACCCCAACAGTCTTTGAAACAGTAACTGTCACCGCAGAGAGCAACGCTGTTCAAGCCACTAAAAGTGCCAAATCTACACAAGCGAAACAAACAACTACGTTGGCTCCGGAAAGAACATCTGAAGTTGCTCTGGTTACCTCCTCACAAAGTGAAACCTCCGGCAGTACTAGTAGTACCAGCAGTACAAGTGGTAATACCTTTTCTGGTGACGGTACTTACTACGAAGTCGGGGGAGCTGATGGTGCATGCGGTGAAATGCACAGTGATTCTGAAATGGTTGTGGCTATCGGCCATGGAATATATGATTCTGTGAAAAGTAGCTCTAATGTTAGCAATTATTGTGGTAAAAAGATCAATGCTTCCTATAATGGTAAAACTGTGCAAGTTACTGTCGTTGATCGTTGTGAAGCATGCACTGATACCGATCTTGATTTCTCTCCATCTGCTTTTGATCTGTTAGCTTCTGAATCATTAGGCAGAATTAAGATCACCTGGGATTGGGCTTAAGGAAGACAATTCGAAGCGGTGTATAATCATCCCAATATAGAATTTATAGACTTTTAATCATCATTAGACATATAGACAATCATTTAATAAATTATTTACACAACCTGTCAGTCCCAGACTGTGATACTTCAGTGGAAACTTAGTAGGCCCTTTTTCTTACAAAACAGAATAAGTTGCAAAAACCAAAAAAAAGAACGTATCGTTCACAAAAACATGTCATATTGCTACATTCAAATTAATTAATGATCTTTCTTGAGCTACGCAAGTAATTATTGGATACTTTGATTGCTTCTTGTAATCATTGCAAATATATTTATATAAAGAAACGACTCACCAACTGCAAAACAACAAAAACTCTTAAATATGATGTAAAACATATTGGGTCTAGTTAAACATGCTTAATAGCGCTTCAATCTATAAATTTAAACTATATACTAATGCACTTGTTAAATGGTTCTACAACATTTCGCAATATGCTCAACTAAAAAAGAATATATATAAACCAGAAACCATAGTGGTGCATTATGAGTTGACTGGTTCACAGTTGTCTCGGAACATATTGTTCATCTTCAAATTATTTACAAATCGTTTGTTTTTGAATATTAATAGTTTAGCTTAGATGTTTAATTTATATATAATGAAATTAATTAAGCAAAGCGGATGTAATAACTTTTTAAAAAAAGTTCAAAAATAGATGAAAATAAAAAATATATAAATATAAAAAGATGCTAAATAAATAGTAATGTATATTTCTTCTTCAGTTAGAATAAGCCTTCAATTTCACCAGTCTTTTCATTGACTTCCACATTCATGAAACCTGAGTGGATTGGTAAACCAGGAATTGTCATGATTTTACCAGCCAACGCATATAAGTAGCCAGCACCAACACTACACTTAACCTCTTTGATTGGGACAATAAATCCGGTTGGTCTACCCTTCAATAATGGATCATGAGATAAAGAATATTGGGTCTTTGCAATACAGATAGGCAATTGGTTCAAGTTTTCACTTTCAAAACGGGCTATTTGTTCTTTGGCTAGTTCAGATAACTCAATACCAGCACCACCGTACATACTAGTAACAATAGATTCTAATTTGCTAGTAATAGATGGATTCTTGGCATCATATGTAAAGTTTGGATTCTTCTTGACCTTATTTGGCGCTTCGCAAACGTTGACAACAGCTTGAGCTAAGCCAATTGCTCCTTTACCGCCTTCCTCCCAGTGGTTAGTAACAACTGCTTCAGAAGCACCAGATTCCAAGGCAATCTTTTTGATCAATTTTAACTCCTCATCATCATCAGTACTGAACCTGTTAATTGCGATAATAACATCACTACATCCGAAACTCAATGCATTTTCGATCTGTTTTTTCAAATTTTCACTACCTTTAGCAACTAGATCTAAGTTCTTTTCTGTATATTCTTTTGGTAAAGAAGATCCGGGTTTAACTGCTGGTGCTCCACCATGGGACTTCAAAGCCCTGGTCGTTGCAACAATGACAACAGCATCTGGCGAAAGACCAGAAGCACGACACTTAATATTAAAAAAACGCTCACCACCCATAGTAAAATCGAAACCGGCTTCAGTGACAACATAACCGGATGTAGGAGCAGGAGCTTGTTCTTCGTTTTTAGATGCTTGACTAACATTCACTGCATTGTTTGCGGTATCAACACTCTTAATTGTATCACATTTGTAATTTTTCAAAAATGCTGGATCATTCTTTGGTTTGCCAAGTAATTTTAAAGCTAATTTATCAGCAATGACAGACGAACAACCAATAGAAATATTAGCAAAAGGACCAGCATGAACTAAAACTGGTTGTCCCTCTAAAGTCTGCATCAAGTTTGGCAGAATTGCATCCTTTAACAAGGCTGTGATAGCACCAGCACAACCAACATCTTCAGCTGTAATAGGCTTTCCTTCAATATCAAAAGCAATAACAACTTTTCCAACTCTATCACGCAAATCATTCAAAGAAGTAGAAAGAGCAAGGATAGCCATAAGTTCAGAAGCAACAGTAATATCAAACCCGGTTCTTCTAATAGCAACACCCTTTTCGGTTGGGGCTAATCCAATATCAATTTCTCTTAAGATACGATCATTGACATCCACAACTCTCTTGATAGTGATGGTAGAAGGATCAATATTCAATCTTGCAAATCTTAAAATCTCTTCTTCAGTTAAATCATCTGGATTAGTCTTATTTATATTTAGTTTGACTAATCTTTTCAACATTGAATTAGTAAATTTGCGTTGTCCAGATTTCTTTGGGACTAATTTGTTGTAAAATTTATTGATATCTTTAGTGGTTCTTTCATGGAATATTCTAGTATCTATAGCTGCTGCCAATAAGTTATTAGCAATGGAAATAGCATGTATATCACCAGTTAAATGAGAGTTGAACTCGTCCATAGGAATAACTTGGGAGTACCCACCACCTGCTGCACCACCCTTCACACCAAATGTAGGTCCCATGGAAGGTTGTCTAACATTGGCTATTGCTGGTTTGTGCAAATGAGCACCCAATGCTTGAACTAAACCAATAGTAGTGGTAGATTTACCTTCACCTAATGGGGTTGGAGTAATACCTGCAACAAGAATATATTTACCGTTTTCACGAGTAGAAGAGATACGATCCAAAGTTTTAAGAGAAACCTTACCTTTATAGTGACCATAAGGCTCAAATTCATGCTGTTCGATACCTAAATCAGAAGCAACTTTAGAAATATGAAAAGGTGTTTGATCTTTAGAAATTTGGATATCTGAAGGAACAGGCTTTTGTAACACTAGAGGATTCGAAGTAAGAGTCACATTAGCGTTTTTAAATTTTTCAAATCTGAGAGCAGATTCGAAGACATTATTGCAAAGCATCGCAACAGTCATTGGGCCAACACCGCCTGGGACTGGGGTAGTATATTTAGCCTTTTCTTTAATGGTTTGGAAATCACAATCGCCTACTAAAGTGGTGTTGTTATTAATATAGTTGATACCGACATCAATGACAGCACAATCTTGTTTTAACCACTCTCCCTTGACAAAATTTGGAACACCCAAAGCAGCAACGAGGATGTCAGCAGTTTTAACAATGCTTGGCAAATCAGTAGTATGAGAATGGCAAGTAGTAACAGTAGCACCCAATTTCTTTAAAAGAGTTGAGACTGGAGAACCAACTATATCAGAAGCACCAATTACAACAGCTTTTTTACCTTTTATTTCATAATCTGGAATAGATTGTAACAATTTGATCACACCGAAGGGAGTACAAGGTAAAAAATTTGGAGTGCCATGTCTTTTACTTAATTCACCAATATTGTATCTATGGAATCCATCGACATCTTTTAATGGAGAAACAGCATTAGTGACCTCATTCTCATTTAAATGAGGAGGTAAAGGTAATTGAACTAAGATTCCATGGACTAAATCATCGTTATTCAACTTGTCAATGTGCTGCAAAAGTTGAATTTGTGTGACATTTTCAGGGAGTTTAATAATATCGGAATCAATCTTTGAAACCTTTGAAGCTTTCAACTTCATTCTGACGTAAGTTGAAGAGTCAGATCTATCACCAACCTGAATGATGGATAATTTAGGTTTAAACTTTGAGTTGAAGTTAGACTGGATAGTCGTAATTTTTTCAGCAATCGATTGTTTAATCTCTTTTGACAAGTTTTTACCAGAGATAAGCTGAGCCTCATGGGTAGCAGAGAAAGTTGAGAACTTCACAGCATTAGAATAGATAGTAGAAGATGTGAGGAGTTTGCAGGATGGCTTAAAGTCCAAGGATGTCTTTGGCAGTGAAGAGCACTGACGAGTATGCCTGAATCTGGTAGCAGTTCTTAACATTTTCTTTGAATATACTTGTGACACGATAATAAATCAGTAATAAGGGATAGATGAGATAAATCTCTTTCAATCAAAAAAAATTAATTGAACTGAAAAGGAGGAAAAACTAATTACTAAAGAAATATATAAATAGGTGAGGAATCTGTGCAGAAATTTAATTGTGACTAATAAGTCATCGTGGATTTTTCGTTTTTTTTTCTTTTTTTTTTTTTTTTCCTAGCAGATCTGCTACTCGCGGTTTTTACTCACCAATCAACAAATTAATACTTCGTTTTCTTTCACTTTTAGCTCTTCGGAGTTGTTTTGTTTCGTAATTATACTGATTTTTTGGGCGATTATTGGGGTGCTGTATATTATTTCTAGGGGTGTTAGCTCTTCCTAAAACAATATGACCACGTGATACATAATTTTAGCTTTATAATTCAACACTAAATCAAGCAAGTCATCATGAGCAATGAATAGTTAAAAGCTTCCATTTCCATTTATACATTAACAGGTTTAAGGAAATTTAGTTGAACGCTATCAAGATGCAATGGATAATGCTTTGCAATTATCAATGATAACTTCGCATACTATTAGATTCTTTTGTATTGCAAAAGGGCGAAAAACTAAGGGATCGCAAAATGTGACACTTTATCGATAATAAGATAAAGTGTCACAGTTCTTATATATTGGTGATGATATGTCCATCATACTTACTGATCTACAATTTTTATTACCAGAATGAAAATTTGAATGCTATTGAATATGAAATTATGTAAATTGGAAGAACAGAAAGCGGAAAAATGAGTGCTAGCGGTGATCGGCAAACCACCAGACATATAAAGACAAACAACGTCAAATGTCTGTTATGCCTAGTTTTTGTCCTTGTTTTTGAGACTCTTTTCCAACTTTTCGAACTCCAGGATTGCAATTTCCTCTTCTGGGTCGAACACTTGTTTGACAGCAGTGACCTCCGGTATAAAATAAGTCATCATACCTTCAATACCGTGCTTCAAGGTGGTCTCGCTCATGGAACAGGATGTGCAGGCACCTGTCAATTTGACAAAGACGGTACCGGTGTCGAAGTTGAAGCCTCTGAATTCCATGTTACCGCCGTCCTCTTGAATGTTAGGCAAAATTCTTTCTAGTATCAAATTGTAGATGTCGTCGTACAAATCGTACTCCTCTTCATTTGCTGGTAGCCTAGCATCCTTGTAAATTCTCTGATTCATCAACTTTTGGTTGACCTCTTTGTCTTTTGGCAAAACGCCTTGTAGAGACTCGATCTGGGATGACACGGACGGTTCTGACACCACGGAATACTTTCTTGCGAAGTCAGATTGCTTGAGGCTGCCGAAAACAGCCTTGCTGCCCATGGCAGAGTCTTTTCTCACAGAGGAATTTGCTAAAACTGTGGAGTATCTTCTGGCAATAGCAGCAGATCTTCTAGCCACCATTGGGGATCTGAGTTGTCTGGCCAATACTTGTGTGCTGAACATGTTGCAGTTGTAACTATTTTGCTTTAATTGTAAGGTTTGTTGTAAGGTATTGTGTTGTGTGTTATGCTGTGCTTTATTATCCTATATTGTGCTAAATTTTAAGAACGAGAAAGCTTAGCTCTTGAATAATCTAATGGTAAACAAGATCCTATCTGGAGTTTGAGTTATCAAAGGTTTGCTATCACCAATTAGTGGCAATCAATCCTCTTTATACATTCTTCATCTCAAATTTGCTGTTGCCCTCTGGGTCCGAGCTTCGGCTTTCCTAGTTCGAGCTAGACGGTTATGTGCACACACTGTACGGAAGAAAGGAAGCGAGCTCGCTTATGCTCATGACCAACCAGAACGGCATATCCGTCAATATGTTTCCTAGCAAAAGCGCCGAGGAAATATTGATTTTCGCTTGCACAGCTCAGGTGGCCAGCTAGAAGATGTACATATTATGTTTTGCAGACTATTTAGCTGAATTAGTAATTAATCCTTGAGTAGAACTCTTGAGTGTTTTCACGTCATATCCATAAAGTCCCAGAAATTACCGGAGAAATCGTACTCGCGACAGGGCTCCCAATTTGTTTGAGAATATCACGTGATAGCCGGGCTCATAATTATGAATATTTGATGATTCATCATGGGCCAAGTCCTTTGATTTACAGTCATGTAATTGATCGAAGTGATGGGCTGCTACGTATATTTCAGGTGGTGGATAGTCAGTTGAAAGGTGGTTTTTGACGTCTGGCATTTTGTAACGGTGTCTTATATTTTGCTGCTTTATTCAAGTTAAACCTGTTGCCTTTGTCCGACAATGGGTATCGATTTAGGTCTTTTCAGAATCAAGAATCTTCTCAGCCATCTAGGAAACCCTCAGTTATCTGGCTGGCGAGTGGCTGCTCACGTAGCAGGAACCAACGGCAAGGGATCCGTCTGTTCGTACGTAAGCAGCACGTTATCAAGCATTCCGGGTTTGAAGATTGGAAAGTTCACGTCTCCTCATCTCATCTCGGTGAATGACAGTATTTGTATCAATGAGAAGCCCGTATCCAGACAGACGTACGACTCGCATAAATTCAAGGTGTGCAGAATCAATAAAATCCATAATATCAATGCTACCGAATTTGAGCTACACACCGCTGTGGCTTTTGATTTGTTCACCTCCGAGAATATAGATTTTGCCGTCCTCGAAGTAGGACTAGGCGGAAAGCTTGACTCTACAAACGTGATACCATCTAACAGAGATGCGAAAAGCTATGGGGTATTGGTTACAGGTATTACGAAAATAGCCATGGACCATGAATCCATTCTTGGATCTACTATACAGGAAATAGCCACCCAGAAGGCAGGAATTATTAAGCCGAACGTTCCGTGTGTGATAGATGCATCAAATGAAGAAACAGTAATCGACACGGTTGGTAAGATAGCAAAAGAGAACAATTCGCCATTGATTCTAGCATACAAGGACGATTGCGTACCTAAGCCAAATAAATCTTCTGCTAATTCAGATGCAGTCTTGGAATTTGATAATATTAAAAGTTCTTACCAGTTCAGTAACATATCAGTAGCTATCAACATTCTACAGCAATTAAAGCAACAATTTCTTAAGTCACCTGCAACCTCCGATGATGTTCAAATAGCCGAACACATCACACCAGAATTGATTCATGATGGCATTGTAAACACTACCTGGCCAGGAAGGCTACAGAATTTGGATTTTAAATTTACCAATAAGGAGCACCTTGTTCAAACTATTCCAGTTCTCTTGGATGGTGCACATAACGAATCTGCTGCTATCGAGCTAAAGAATTACATAGATGATCATTTTGGAAATAATGAGAAGCCTATTACCTACATTTTATCTATGACTTCATCTAAAGATATTAGGAAAATATTGAAACCCATTTTGAAAGACTGCAAGAACAAGAATTTTAATGTAATTTTAACAAACTTTGATTATTCCCATGGTGTAGAAGATATGCCGTGGATAAAATCGTATGATACAAAGGTGTTAAAGCAGTTTATAGTTGATCAACTAGGCATTGATTCCTCTAAAATAAGTATTAACAAAGATGTCAATGACGTTTTTCTAAAGAATAATTTCGATAATAGAAGTGTTATTATTTTTGGAAGCTTGTATTTGGTAGGAGAAATTTTAAGAATTCATGAATCAAATATTTGATTGATATTGCTCTGTTTACTAACGTTACTATCTCCCGCATAATACCTAAAACCGAAAATATGACAACATATTAAAGGCATGATGTTTGGGCCGAGAATTGGATAAACAATAAGAATAAAGATTTGCAAACGTATAATCTATTAAGATACTATCGATTATAAAAGCCTGTTTAATAAGCTGTTGAAAATTACATTATAAATAGTTTTCTTTCCTGTATTAGTTTTATTAAAATGCTTTATTTCTCATTCTACATTTTACATCCTGAATTGCTACTTAAAACTTAGTCAGATGATCTTAATAAATTATGATGTACATGATTTTTTGAAGCTATAATGTAAAAAATATATATAATGCTGTTCTTTTACGTGTACTCGTGATACCATGGAATCCGTTATAAATGTCCTTGATGAAGCTATTCAGTTTAGATGATATGTCGACTGATAATCAGATATCCACATTTTGCTTATTATTTTACTACTACTATATCTACTTTCAATTATATGAATACATTAATGTAATATAATTAACCGGTTTTTGATCATTTTGAATTGGACATATTCACTAGATTTATTCTAATATAAAGAGTTCCTGATGAAACCTAATATCAATAAAAATCTACTCGGATTGTCGAATTCTTATAGATGGATCTCTAACCTGTATTAATCAAGAATGGCAAATATAAATGAACGTGGAAATACACAATCCATCCATAATAATTAAAATGTAAAAAAAAAAAAAAAAAAAAAGAAAAAAGAGAAAAAAAAGAAAAAAAATGTAACTATTTAAAACTATATATCTATATATTTAACTATAGTGTATAAATTCAACAAGAAATTATGTGAATCAAATCATTGGATAAAAGCATCAGGAGGAATATTGGCCTTACTAGCATTGAAATTGGTAATGGCAGTTGCAAGATCCCAGCTGCTTTGTTCTGCCAACATACCTGCAAAATTAATGTTCAATTTTGTCTCTTGGATGATCTTAGTTAAAATAGTTTGTTGATCAAGACTAAGCTTAGAACTGATCTCTGGGGGAATAACAGCCGGCACTGCGGCAGCAGATGCTATACCTGGTGCCGCACCTGGAAGGACTATTGGAACGGCAGGTGGTTGCTGTGGTTGTGTTGGCATCCAAGCAGAACTACTAGTATGAGGTCTAATGCATAATAAGTCTGAAGCAATGACAAAGGAGGCACCGGCAGATACGACAAACCAGCTTCTATCAAATGATCTTTTTGACAAGGCCTTTTTAGTATTGTCGTTATGATTGTTATTTCTGTAACCCATTCTTCTGTTTCTCGGGTTGCTTGAAGCAACCGAAGAAGAGTCAATCTCAGGGGCTGCTGTTTCCTCAAATTCACCATGTAAGACAATCATGATAGCATTATCTGTGACTTTCCAGCATTCCGTGGAAAATAAATCTGGGTTTGTGGATAACTGATGTACAGTTTTAGGTAACGTTAAGAAAGATTTGATGATATTCTCGGTACCTCTACTAAGTTTTGAGTTCGGATTAGCAATCTTTGTAAAATTTCTTGAACTGGTCAAATAATAGCCCCAATTGTTACTATTGTTGCTGTTATTATTAGTTTTATTATTGTTGTCGATAACATTAATTGATGGATCATCGGTTGAAATAGACATTGAGAATTGAGAATCTGGGGTGTAAAGTTGAGCTAAGCCGTTACGATTTGTATCCCATAAGTTTAAAAAATTAGATATGAAACCTGTGGAAAGGCTTTGTAAATTATTATCTTCAAAAAAGAATTGCTGTTTACCGAGAGGGAATTTCCAAATATTTAATAACTTTTGTTCATCTCTGACAGGTTGGCCATCCAAGCTGATTAATCTTGGGAAAATCTTCATAATTTCTATAGAGTATTGATTGTAATTAACAATTGGATTATTGAGAAGAAGTAATTGTTGTAAGTGTGGTAATTTGTGTTTAAAATTCTCCAAAGAACGTGGCATTGAGATATTGTTATTGGATAAAGACAAATTTTTCAATTTAGGGAAACTTTGAGTCAATGGAGTGATGGTAGCACCATCACTGATATTATTTTCTGCCAAGTTCAAGGAATCCACTCCCGACTTGTAAGGCTCTTCCCCAGCTACAACCATAAGTGCAGTAAATAATTTCGTGAAGGAAATGTTCAACATACCAGTTTGCTGTAATTGAGCATCCATTGCCATATTGGTCAAATCTAATAAATGCTGTTGTGGATTAAACCTTCTATTTAGGAAGCCCTTAAGAAGATCCAAGGTAGAGGTAGTGGAGGAGGAGGAAAATGCTGTAGAACCAACTCCATCAGGTAACGCCGTGATTCGTAAGACATTACCAGCAAATCTGACGCCACTTAATCTTTTAAGAGTGTCAGCATTGTCTTTGTTGTTGACGGAAGCCTTGATTGTGTCGCCTCCATTGATGACCTGCACATCACGAATGACCACATTGGATTTTCTAGAGATAAAGCTGACCAAATTATCTTGAGTGGCATTAGTCCAGCCCTTAATCTCAAACCAGAATTTGTTTTGATTTTGGTAGTTATTAACATTATTATTAAAGTTCGTGTTACCTGCGTAATGGCCACTACCATTGCTATATCTATTATTATAACCTCTAGAACTCATGATGTAATTCGTGTTATTTGCTCTTATAATGTATTACTGTTCGTTAACTATTCTCTCTAGATGAAAAAAATTACTCTTTCGTTTCAGGTAATTTTGCCAGTTAAGTTATACAAAACAACTTTATTGGATTGGCAAATTGAGTTAAATATAGCACAAAGGCAGAATGAAATGAAACAGTTAATATTTTAATAAAAAAGAAATATTACTAATAAACCCAAAGGTTTTCAAAATATTCATCCTATTTCTCAAGTTAAAACGACAAAAAAAAGAAAATTTTTTTTTCTTCAACAGAGAATTTGAAAAAAAAAGGGAGAAAAAAAACATGCATGTATTACGGATGATCCATCACAAAAATGGATGTACCGTATGTATTTCTAATTGTTTGGGTGTGTTGAGGTCTTCATTCATGTATGTTCCAAGTTTTAGGGAATTGGGTTATTAACCTTTTTTTTTTGCCTTTGTTTTTGGGTTTTTCTTTTTTTGCTAATTTTCATATAGATTTTCTGTGAATTCTTTCTAATTACAATTTTTTTCTGTTTTGGGTTGCAGAAGCAGAACAAAAAGGAAAAGATTGAATACGTTTTTGTTATATTGAGATTACATAATTGAAGTTTGCTAATAAAGAAACTTATTACATCATCAAAGATCCTTTAACCGTAATATAATCTCGCGTTATTTCACTTTGGTAACTCCATTTTACTTTTTTTTATTTCAAGTAACAATAATAGGTATATATATAGATATATAGATATATATACATAGATTATTATCAAGAAGGTAAAGAGAAAAGCAAGTATAGCTAATAGCTAGCAGTGAGCGCTCTTGAGGTTATATTTTTTTTAACAAACAAAATCAGGCTATATAGTAAAGGGCCCTCATATCATTCCAAAACTGTTTGATAATATTACTCATTTTTAGAGTGGAAAAGACGTCGATTACAACAAACTCAATTATCGACGCTAGGATCAGCAAGCTTCACTTATATATGCAATATTTCCTGTTATCACTATCATACGTATAATGGAAAATCATATAAAATACACTTCGGTCCATTCTGGAAAACATGCTGGAAAAAAACATATCATAATTGTTGGCGCAGGTATTGTCGGTGTTTGCATCGCTTATTATTTGACCAGGCACGAATCCTTTGATAAAGAAAAGTATCATGTCACAATCATCGAATCAAAGCGTGTGGCTGGTGGTGCTAGTGGTAAAGCTGGTGGTCTATTGGCTCTTTGGGCTTTTCCTCAGCAATTGGTTCCTTTATCCTTTCAACTACATAAGGAATTAAGTGATGAATACGGAGGTGATGCTCAGTGGGACTACAGAAAATTGACGACTCTTAGTTTGGAAGGCGATATTCAGAAGCCATTCCAATATGTGGATGGTGAGGGTAAGGAAAGTTTAAACAACTCATATGAAGAAAAAGAGAAAGAAGAAAATTCAGAAAAGATTGGTGATGATGTTGGCTCTAGTGACATGGAATACAGCGATGTCAGCAGTAACAGTAAGTCAGATAGCGAAGTAGCATATGAACTGGGAGAAGATGATGGCGATAATAAGAGTAGTCATACGGATTTAAGTACGCATGAAGATGGTATTGAATCTCAGGAAGACTCAAAAAGGAATGCCTCTTCTTCTTCGTCTTCCATCAAAAGCAGCAAGAAGAATAAAAAACTGAAAACAAAAAAGAGTACCACCGTGACCAAGAACTCTATTAAGAATAAGCATGAAGATATATCTACCTCTTTAGACCTTCCTAGAGATTTGAACTGGATAAATAAAACATACATTCACGATTGGTCGTTGTTAGGTGGAGCAGATGATGCTGCGCAGGTTCATCCTTACAAATTTACAAACTTCATTTTGAGAAAGGCCATAGAGACGGGTGCAGTAGAATTAATCATAGGTAAGGTCAACGAGATTTTATTCCTGGATACTTCTGGTGAAGCTGAAGGCGTAAGCTATATCCCTTCCACAGCTCAAGACGAGCAACGTAATAATATTACGCCTTTGAAATTAAATGCGGAGCAGGTTGTATTAAGTATGGGCCCATGGACTTCGAAAATACTTCCAGATTGTCCAATATCAGGTCTAAGAGCCCATTCTATTACGATTCTACCGGAAAATGGCGAACCAGTATCCCCATTTGCTATTTTTACAGAATTAAAAGTATCTGAAAATGGTTATGCATCACCTGAAATGTATGCTAGAAAAGATGAAGTTTATGTATGTGGTGAAGGTGATACTGCAGTAGATGTTCCCGAAACTACAGATGATGTGCAAGTTGTAAAGGAAAAATGTGATAAGTTGTTCGATATTGTGGGCAAGTTGTCCTCTACATTAAAAGGTGGTACCATCTTGAAAAGACAAGCATGTTATTTACCGGTATTGGATGTTCCTAGTAGTAGTGGTCCCCTAATTGGGGAGACTAATGTTCCTAAGTTATACCTTGCGAGTGGACATTCTTGTTGGGGCATCAATAATGCTCCAGGTACCGGTAAAGTCATGGCAGAATTATTACTCGATGATGAAGTTACAAGTGTAGATATCAGCGCATTGGATCCAAGCCTATTTTTCGATGCTAGCGCTTGGGAATAAATTCTAATTATCTCAAATTTTTTAAAGCATTCATTACTCATTTAATCTTTTCATTTGCATTTTTGAACGTTAGGCTTGTTTTGTTACTATTTTTTTTTTAATGTTTTAACTTTAAAATAATTTAATTTTTAATTTCTTTTTGTTTTGTTTTTTTAGTCTTTTCTTTCAATTAGCCATAGTTACATACAAAATCTTCATCATTATCATATCGGCCTCAGTAATAAATTATTTTTACATCAATGTCCCTGAAAACCTCTTACTTATAGACATCTATCACAAATTCGCTGATTTTATTTAATATATATACTTCTTTTTTTACTAGTTAAGTGCAAAAGAATTTGTAGCTTCAAAGTTCCATTTTAATGATGCTGAAATCCATTTCCTTCACCAACTGCTGCTGCAGCGGCGGCAGCAGCAAAACCGCCGCCGCTACTAGGTTTACTTCCATTTCTGCGGGCAGTACCAGAAGAGTGATTATAATAAGTTGAATTCTTACTACTTAAAGATGAAGAAGAAGTAGGAGATCTTACTTTATACTTGTTGGAATTCTTCTCACTAAAGAATTGTCTAGTAGTACTTCGTGGAGTATTCGGAGATGAAATATTATTAGAATTATTTGACTTTTTGATAGATGGCTTTTGCATTGACGATGATGATGATAAACTATCACCAGCTCTTTCTGGAGCAGAATAACTGTTAATAAAATCATTAGAGAAACTATCTGGTTCTTCTTCTTCTTCTTGCTCATCTTCATTGTTATCATTATCACCACCATTATTTTTCGATAAATGATTTGTTGATGTGGTAACTTTCAAGTCAAGTTTTTTCAACTTATTTTGTAACAACAGCCCATGCTGATCCAGAGAGCCAGCACTTTGCATTGAAGACATATTTGACTGATTAAATTTTATGATTGCACTATTCCATGATTCATTGGTATCGTCTATTGGGAAGTCAATTCCCAATTTACCATTTACCAAATCATATTTGGCAATTATAAAAATTTTAAATAGTTCCAGTGAATAAATAATCGAATAATCGTCATTATCCGTAATATATTCACAACAGAAAATTGAATCACATCTTAATGCGTCTAATAAATTATTATAATCAATCAGTTGAATGACTAAAATTCTTCCAAAAGAAGTTAAGACTAACAACTCAGGCCTAGAAGAATATTCCAACTTCTTGTTTAAGTTCAAAAAAAGTTCTCTCAATTTTTGTCCATCATTCAAGAAGTTATAGCCATCATTCATATCATTTGCATCAATAAATTTCTTATTATTACCATCAGTTATTGTAGACATACTACTTTCAAAGAACTGAACGATGTTCATCTTAATTATTTTCTCATTTGGTAATAAATGTCTCAAAACTTCATTAGGAATCTTAGAAGTCTCAGGATATGAGAATTCCGAGGAGTCGGCAGTCATACTGCTATTCACTTTTTGATGGTCATCGAGTTCCCGATTAGACAACAAGATATCATTAAAATGGGATGAAAAATCACGCTCATTATAATTAGGATCACTAGCATTACTGTTCTTATTGAAATCTGCGAGACTATTATTATTTGCATCACCACTAGAGTTTCTGTATAAAGGTTGATTGCTATTATTATTACCATTATAATTCTTATACTGATTTGGTTCAATCGATGAATTCATGTTACTTTGCTTATTCATCCTCCATCCATTGTTCCTAGTATCACTCCCCTCATCTGAAGCAAAGTTAAAATTAAAATTATCATTCATCCTATTTGATCCGTACGAATGACTCAACAGAGAAGACTCGTCTGCACCCATTAATAATCTGTTACTTGTTGCTGTTGGAGAATCACACGGTTCAATTACATGATCATTTATAGCACTATTCTCATTATAATTACTATAATAACTATTATTTCCATTAAGACTGTTCACAGATGCAGAAGGTTTTATGAAATTACTTGAATTAAAATTTGAAGATATAGTGAGAGACAGAGATTTTGGATTTTCAGCTAACGGACTATTTTGTATTTGAGGAGACGCTCCGCTACCACCACTTGCTTGTCTCATAAATTGCTGCTGTTGCTGAGGTGGAGGGAAATGATGTAATGGCGAAGACTGTGCTGAATTTGATTGACCTGCAAATCTTTGAGGAGTAGAAGGATTTTGCTGCTGCTGTTTTTGCTGTTGCTGTGTCGTGGAGGAATAATTATTTGTCATTATTTGCAACTTTTTCGTGGATGGGTTTCTCGTAACTCCATTATTGTTAGTATTATTTATCATCACCTTCACAAAAGGATTATTAGAGTTACTCTTGCCGCTGCTATATGTTCTACCATTGTTCAGATCATGATTAATCGGGATTGTAGGTGCCTTTTGTAACACTGATTGGTTTAGACTACTATTATTTAGAACAGGAGAAGCTGATGATAATACATCGATATTGTTGTTAGTCACTATATCTGCTGAATCAGAGGATCCATCACTGTTGTGCGAAACATTAACTGTTCCATTTATGTTACCATTTGTGACAGGCAGCAGTAGCATAGCCATATTACTATTTAAATTGGAGTTTGTACTGGTACTAACATGCAACATTCTGGGTGACTGTTGTACATTGGTATTAGATGCACTAACAGCGGCCAAGACAGCAGCATTTCCACCAGGATTGCTACTATTACCATTATTTGAATAATTTACAATTCCATGATTATGTAAATTCTTAGTGTTAATACCATGGGGGTGGCTACTAGAAGTTTTTGTGTTGGCGCCTGCACCAGCACCGCCGGCAACTGCTGCTCCTCTTGTAAAATTATTCAGCGAAGGAACATAATTACTGCTGAGAATATCCAGCAATAGGTTTTTGCTATTCTTATTATTAGATGCACTTTTTATTGGTTTTTTATGAGGAGCAAGTCCCGGATGGTAATTATGTAACTTTGATTTATCATTCGTAAGAGCATTAGTGGAAGAAGGTAGTGTGTTTGATGATGAAATTGGAGAATTCGTATCTAAATTCTTATAAATCTTTGGATCATAAGGTTCTATCTTTGGTGGGTTTCTTTTCCAGATGAAAGTGAAATCATTCCATCTTACCAGCTGGAAAAAACGATGCTTCTCGATATCCAGAATAGTGTACCTCTTGCTAGGATCAATAACTAAGATCTTGGTAACCAAATGCTTAATATATTCAGGTATAAACACAGAACTCGGGAACTTATAATCTAAAGCTATAATTTTTTCAAATGTTAGATATTCGGTGCTGGCTTTAAATGGAGGAGCGCCTACGATAAATTGATACATAATACAACCAATAGCCCAAATATCAGACTCATAGCCACATTCATTATTCTGAAGAAGTTCAGGCAGCACATACTCCGCAGTTCCTACAAATGATGCATTTCTTGTAATTGTGGTTCCATTATTGTTGCTTTCCTCATCATCCTGCTGCTGCTGCTGATCATTGTTGACATCATTGGTGCTAATTATTTTGGCCGCACCAAAATCTGTAATCATTAATTTCATGTCATGATTCAATAAAATGTTTTCTGGCTTTAAATCACGATGAATGACGCCTTTAGAATGCATGAATTTAACAGCATCTATCAATTGAGCCATGTAATACCTGGTAGAAACCTCATTCAAGGAGCCTAATTTTCGTATAAGTGTCAACAACTCCCCGTATTCTGCAAAGTCTATCACGAAATATAAGGAGTTATCATCTTGGAAAGTATAGTAGAGAGTAACTATTCCTGGATGATGTCCAAGCTTATTCAATGTTTGTTTTTCAATGTTCACATACTTGATTTTTTTCTCTTTGACTATATGCTGTTTGGAAAGTATTTTGATGGCATAAATCTTACGGTTTGATGGATCCACAGCCTTATAAACTGTAGAGTATGATCCTTCCCCAATTTTACTTCGAAATTCAAAGTCTTTCAAAGTCTTTCTTCTATTGCTGTTATTGTTCATTGATCATATAAATAGAAAATAGCGGTACTAGTGTAATATGGGGTGTTCGATATTAGTTAAGCGAGGGATTAAGACTTAGTACTTCTTAATTTGAGCCTTTCTTTTAGAAAACAAAAACAGCACAAGGCAAAACAAAACAAAAAAAACTTTGAACGAGTGTGAAATTAATATTGGTACTCTTCTTGTAAAGTAAGTAATGTTAATTCACTGAAATGCTGTTGTATATATAATCTGCATTTCTCCGATATTCTTTCCTCTCCTTTTTTTCTTCTCTGGTGCTATTTCTCTTTTTTTTCTTTTTTCCCTCGCTAGTTTTTTTTTTCTCGTTTTCTGCTTAGATACGTAATTCAGCCAATCTTAAATTCTCTCATAGCCCACGCGCGGCTGTACGGTTATTACGGTGAACTTTGTGAGATGCTATTTGTCGGACAAATGACTATTATACGCGGATTGAAGAGTATCCTCCACTCCAAATGACCCAAACTAAGTCTATTATGAAAAATAAATAATATCAATAAAAGAAAAATGAATAGCTTGGGTGAGTCTATATATGTGTATATAAGCTTTGGATGAGAGAAAAATGAAGAAAAGTTCTAAGCACTCTATCTTGTTGCCAACCATCGTCAATTCAGCGGCTTGTCCATATTTTCGAAAAGCTTTTACAAGCCGCAGCTGAAAAGACTTATATCTGGTTTTGAGCAAGTTGCTCATCCTCGTTCTCTTCAGATGTATCAAGTTTGTTTTCTTCGTAGAATTGGCGCACATTCAAACATTTTTGCAATGCTTGTTCTACTTGTTTTCTCCTTAGCTTCCTTATTTTTCTTTTTTGTCTTCTTAGCATCCTGAGCTCTTGCCTTCTAAGCTTTCTATCCAACCATTTAAATTTATATGTTTTTTCGCTTTCGAAGTATTGGGGAACTGGGACAGCAACGGTTTCAGTTTTTTCGAACTCAAAAACTTCTACCTCGTCGGAGAACGTGATCTTATTATACGCGGGCTGCACTGTTGACACCATGCAGTCCTTTCGAGGATCCACGTATAGTTTGTAGTTATACGAATTACTGGCGTCATTTTTGAAACAACCAAATTCGTCTTCTTCAGAAATTATGCCTGAACCTGGACATTCGTATTTGCGTCTTTCTTCAAATAGCGGTTGCCTACCTTTGAGTCCAGTATTTTTATTTGCCCTGCCGGCATCTGCCAGAAACTTCAGAAATTCAGCGGCGTATTTTTCTACCTCTTTATTTAAATTGTTGTTTTTTGTCATTGTAGTTAAATTTAAAGTGTGATAAGTTGACTATTGAAATTATGTTTGATAGTATAGTAAATATTGGTGAAAAATAAAAAGTAAAGGTAAAGGACAAATAAAATTTTTTTTAAGAAAAAAGAACAAGCGTGAGAAAGAATGAGTGAAAAAAAAAACTCCAAGTATTTGCAAAATCCATATATCTTATATAAATGTCTTGATGGGAAGCTTTGGAAGAAAGGGTATAGAATGTTTTACATGTATGTATAACCAGAATAGAAAGGAAAAAAATAGATTGCTCAACTCGGAGTTCACCAATAACGGTCATCACCATTTCTACACCCCCGTATTATCCAATAGTATTTAGCGCTAAATTTCAGATATCAATCATTTTCTCCAACTTTTTGTTTTTGCACTCGGGAGGATGATAGTTCTTTTGCAGTAAATTGGCATGAAATCATGAATTGTGGAGTAATTTGGTTGTCGCTGTCATTCTAAAGCAACTCTATGTTGTACGCACATCATAATTTGCAAAAACTGTTTCGAAAAGAAAGAAGGAAAAAAAAAAAAAATAAAGCAAGTTCAAGATAGCTCCAGACGGCGGCAAGCAAAAAAAAGTTGCTTAACCATTATTCCGGATAGAAATTTCTGGAATACGGTAATAACTGCTTGGGCGCGTAAGGCTTACAAGGGCTTTTCTTAAAAGGCTATTAAGATTACAATATGAATATGAACGAAAAAAACATGTTAGTTTATTATAAAGATTATATGCTTTACCTATATTTATAAACATAATAGCACAATTGGGCTGTCTTGTTTACAATTATAGCTTGCAATATCGTAATTATCTTGTATTTGTCGGCGAATTGCATAGGAGTGTAAGATTCCCTAATTATTTCTTTGTTTTTAAATTTTTCTTATATTTCATTCTATAATGAGGATCATGCCTGAAGCTGAATTTCACAGAACGAAGATAATGTCTCTCAACCGTTGTAACTAATTGATTTGATGTTTTTTTGTCTCTTTTTTTCTTTTTCTTTTTTGATTATTTCGAAAATATAGAACCAAATAGTTACATAAATTAAGGGCTTTTATCAGTTCCTTCGCAACCTCATCTACTTAGTTTGGTCTTGATAAATCACATGAATAGATTCTGTGCAATTTCCTATGGTGGCTGCACGTAATAACTTTCTAAAAGCATAGAAAAATAAAAGGTAAAAAAATTTATAGAGTATTGCTAAGGGTAACGATTAAATAGTAGTGAGTGAGATCAGTCGATTTCAAGCGAATATTGAAAAACGCATCACAAGTTGCAAGTTTCACTGAACGCAAGAACATTACTGCTCAAAAGAAGTATTTGATTCATATAATTATATTTTCTGAAATTTAGTAGAACAACCATTTATACACTCATCTAATTTTTTTTTTAAGATCTATTTTTAATATCTTACAATATTCAGGAAGCCCATCACGAATCAACCTGGTACAATTCTAGATTAGAGGCTAATAGATGTAAATAAAATTATATTAATGAAATAAATATAAAGAAATAAAGAACTGTATATGCATATTTGATACATTTGCGATTTTTAATAACAAGGATAATCAGATTATGAGTGTTTCCTAATGAACAGCAGTTGAAAGACGTGTCTTCAGTACCCTTCCATTATTTACAATGAATCTGACGGTCTGAAATTATCAAAATTAGAATGTATCATATTGGATGTTGGAAGAGGAAGCACATGCTTGATCATCGTCATTAATATCATTATTTGAGGCTTCATAGGGCGCATAGGCGGCAATGCTGTTATTATTATTGATTAAGTTGACTTTTTTTTAATTGACTTCTTCTTAGAAGACTTGATCAATACAGAGCTGATGAATAACATAATAGCAGAAGAACCTAAAATCAATAATATGGCAGGAATACGGATAGCCCATTCTCTAGGAAGGAAAAAGGAATTCAAGACAGACTCTTCATCAACAAATGGAAGAATGAATACCCATGCACTATAGTAGATAAAAACAACAGTGGCAACAGTAAACATAGCTGCACCTACTAAGATATCAAAAAATGACATTATTTATTCTTACTTTAAAAGGTAATTTAATGGGGGGGAGAGGAAGTTGATCGAACGTATTGATAAATGATAGCTGCACCAATTATCAAGTTTTATTGATTTTGAACGTATTATCGAATTTCTTCCTCTTCATGTGTTGTTATTCAATAACCAAAAGAAAGAAGACAGCAAAAAAAAATGTGAAAAAAAGCAGCACTTATTTTAAAAAATAGAAAACGGGGCTTGTAACAAGAATCACGTGAAAACCACATGAAGGAGTTTCTGGACTGCTGAGATTAATTACTTTACTGTTTTTGACGCGGTCTAATTACAATACTCTTAACTTGAGAAAGAGCGTTTCAGCCTAGTGAACGTGCTTGCCAAACCGTTACAATAGAGCTTATAGACTGTGACTATTCATGTTCATGAATAGTGAGTTGTGGATTTGAATGCTATTAATTATATATCTTGTCTCCACTTTCGCTGTTCACAAAACCTTCGTGAATTCTATGCTTCTTTAGAATATTACGCGATTGAACCAAAAACGGTTTGATGCGTTGTCTGCAATAACTGATTGTTTAGCATTGTTCAGAAGTTCACCTTATTTATTCATTGAAATAATAACCTCGAGAATACGAAAGCCATGAACAATATATACGCCGACGCTATACAGCATTACAAATAAAAATAGAATGTGAGAACCTTGGTAAGGAGATTGGTCTCAGAACAGAAGAAGAGTTGTTAATCTTCCAGCTGCTCGACCCACTCCAGCTAAGAGTTCATTAATCAGTATATAATCCGAAAATCATAAACCGATTCTTCTCTTGTTCAACTAGTAGAATGTGTTAACTGTGGGGTTAATTTTTTTATACATTAAACCATTACAATATTAGATGAACGTGGTACAATTTTTGAAGAAGAGAAGAGAAAAGAAGGAAACAAGAAAATTCAAAAAGATTAGTATAATATTGAAATATATGTGGACCTAGCTGCTTTATATATAATTTTTTTTTTTTTTTTTTCCGAAGAGCATTACAAAACCAAAAAATCTCAATTCAAGTTCAAATTTGTTTTGTTGAAATTAATTCTGTATAAAACTTATGAGCACAGACACCAAACTATGGTTAATATGCCCCGATAAAGGTTTGAAGCGATGTGATAATGAAAATTTTTTTAAGGCTTGTTATGATTTCTGTTTGTAAACAAAGAAGAAATATTATAATATGGGCTGCTGGGAATACAACAGTATACTATTATATACTGTTGTTTTACTTAAGTGTATGTTCCTTCCATATAATTGGAAAGACCAATATATTAATAACTGACTGAAGGGCTGCTGGTGATTATTAGAGATTGAATCAACAATCTTTACGATAGAAAAGCTATATTGGTTGATTTCATTCCGTTCAGCTACGAATCAATCGATAAATATATCAGACATTATGCCTCCAATGTCAAGGAACCCTCTCGAGGATCGCGACATTAATGTGATTCTCTCCAATATTAAGAGGAAGAAATCTCAGTTGAAAAATGATATAGATTTGACATATAACAATAATCTCGTTGATGCAACCAAAAATGAACAATCACCCTCGAAGGATGTGGCCCCAGACATAAATGCCAGAAAGCAACAAGAGATTCAATCATATATCAACTTCATATCCCACTCTAAAATTTACATAGATAGTACTTATCCTAATGCTACTACTTTCAATTCTAGAAAACTAGAAATTTTGAAGAAGGCATTTCTAACAGTCGGTGCGACCATTTCCCCGTTTTTCAACAAAGATTGTAATTTGATCATATCCGCTAGAGAATTCATAAAGAGGAAGTCACCCTCTGATCCATCTCCTTATCCTGTGCATGACATATTTTATCATCTTGATGGGATAGAAAAGCGGGTTTGGAGCCTGTCTAAGTCTGTTAAGATTTTAAAGCATATTGGAATTATTCCTAGACTGAGAACATCAACCGCAGCAAAAAGTACTATAGGTGCTGCTGCTCCTACTACGATCAAAGATGCTTCAAATACATCAATATGCCAATTTGAGAACACTACTAGTGGTTCCAATTTGAATCATTCTGATAGATTCGCAATTACAGATAAGAATAATCAAAGACAGAAAATCAATGGGAAAAGAGTACTAGTGAACAGCGGATATAATAATATTCATGCAAGAACAAATTTGAAAAATTTATTATTACAGGAAAAGAGATCTCAAGGGTTGAAAAATATCAATTATTTCCATGATTGGTTTCTATACACTTATGATTTAAGAAAGAAATACAGAGCGATAGTTCTCCGAGAGTGGAAAAAGTCCAAGAAGAAGTCACACAGTAGAAAGAAAAACCATGAAAGAACCCATCAAGATAATGAGCATAATGAAGAATTTAAGGATGAAGATGAGACTGAAAATAGTGAATATGATAGTGAGGATGAGGGCATACCAATAAATTGCTCTTCCAAGTTGGTGTACCCACAACTATACCCTAATGTTCGAGGAAGATCCATGTTCTCTAGAAGTCACGATACAAAAGAAGACATAAGAAGATGGAAATTTCGTAAAAATCTCTTTTATAATAACTGCAAATCATCAACACCAACTTCTTCGAATAGCAATAATCACGATGACGATACTGGAAGAAAACAAAGGGATTATTTGAGAATGTGTTGCCGTATAGATGATAATGTTAATGCTATCATAGAAGATGATAGAAATACGATTTTTGCTATTATTGAACGATCCATGACAACCAGCGAATGCCAGAAAGAGAATAACGAAGAAACGGAGCAACAAGGTGTAACAGATGAAAATTCAGCAGATACTACTACGAATGTCAATGACGAAGAGGAAAATATAGGTATCGTTAATAACAGTACGACATCGTCACCCATTAGGATTACAAACGATAATATTGAAAGTACCAATATTCCAGCAAAAAAAGCCGGTAAAGAAGAAGAAACAGCAGCGGAAGAAATTGATAATAATTACATGTTGCTTCCATTCAACAATGATGCAGATAAAACAAATATTAATAACATAGCAAATCAGGCTGCATCAGGAATTCTTTCGAACATTAACAGTTCTAATGTGGCATCATTATCTACTAATATTGGTAACTTAATGAATGCGAATCCTGGGGATTTGATAAACGAGAATAAACGGATAAGAAGCATGAAAAGAAAATTGATAGACATGGAATTCCATCCCCATAAAAGTAGTAATAATACCCAAAATAAGAAATCTAGAATGAGCGTGGTCGCTGGTAACAGAAATATCAAGAATAATGACAGCACCAATGAAGGATCGTTGCTAAAGAATTCTGCATCTGTAAATATTAATAATGACATTAAGAAGACTAATTCTGTCGTTCCCAAGAAGAAAGATGGCATGAATCTTAAGAATGCAGCAGGGAACGGTACTAAAAATATTAATAACAGCACTGCCATTGCAACTAAACCACCATTGGTTGCACCTAATACCAATGTAGCAGGTAAACATTTGGAAAGGTGTGAGAATTGTAATGTGTACTTTTCCGATTTTCAAAAACATTTGACTATGGAAAGACATCGTAGATATGCTACGAATGATCGAAATTTTGTCATGATCGATGAATTTATTAATATGTTGAGATCTGAAGAATCCGGTGGGAACAAATAGCCAGTGACACAGATATGGCATACAAAGTACTTCTTTTCCACTCTTGTTTTTGCTTTCTTTCATAATTTTTAAATATAAAAACAAATATAAATATTGATAGATCAAGATTACTTGCCAGCGTACCTTATTATTTTTCTGTCTTTTTTCTGCGGATTGTATTGATTCTCAACAGTTGTGTACCATATAATGGTCAAAATTGTATTCAATTTTAAGTAGATAACTTGCCACACTGAAGTTCTCATTATTTTTAACTAGTAAGACATATTTATGTGATTACTCAGACCGCTCATCAATGGTTGCAAAGAGACACATTTTTCATAAGCAAAAATAAAACATCTACGTCCCACTTCAGCGCTTACAATATTAGTAACAATATTCCAGTGTACGCGCTAAACACAGATAAATGACCACTGTAGGGACTCGCCAGCTGTCGCGGAAACTACCTCGCGTTAAGATTCTACATGTAATATCGATTAATAATAATAATATTTATATATAAACCTATGTTACTATTTTTGTGTTACTTTTTATTTTTTGCTGATGGGAGTGCACGACGAAGACCTCAAACCTGTTCTTCGAAGATAGTCTCGATCGGCTTTTCCATGAAAGCAGCATGTGCAAGAATGGTGATACCAGTAGCACCAATTAGCCAGAACATGGTGCTGATCGGACTAGCCAAGAAACCTAAAGGAACAGCAACAACAAGCAAGCCGGTGTACAACTGGGAGGTGGTGAGTCTTCCAAACGGCAAGACCAAGTCCTCGCCGTGCAACTTGCTGATACCAAACACACCGGCAATGACAAAGATGATGACAAACAACAACAACAAGTTAGTGATAAGAGCATATATGAAGAAAAGACCAGCGATGCAGGCGTAGTTTGTGCTGAAGTAGCCCAAGTTGTAGCCGACTCTGCTTTGCACGTCGCCAAAGTTTTGCGGCTTCGAGACCCTGCGGAAGTCGAAGAACTCTTGTGGCGGCTTGATGTTGGACAAGGAGGTCGTGAAGGACGAGGCGTCGGATCTGAGACGGTCGAAGTTTAATCTTTCTGAGAATTGCGAGAACGCAATGTTGGAGAACTGTGCGAGGGACATCTTGCTGTATTCCTGTGCGGTCGGGATATGCGCTGTGCTAGTAATATTATAGATGACGGTCACTGCTGTGTCTCTGGCTTGACTATAACATGTGGATGCAATATCGTGTCTGCTTCTTCTTCAGTATGTATTTATTGATTTGAATATTTGTCAAATTTTCTCTCTCTGGATCTTTCCAGGCATTTCTTTTCTTTGTGAGTTTCTGCACTTAAGCGCCCCCGCCGTGTGTCTGCTACTAATTAATTATCTTCTTCTTCGATATGCTTTTTTCTTTCTTTCTTTCGTGTGGCATTTTCTCTGAGAAAAAAAACCGCCGAACAAAAAAAAAGAAAACAGAAAATTCAAAAAGAAAAATAAAAAAAAAAGAAAAAAAATTCCAAAAAAAACTTCCCAGAACGGCATATCCGCACAGATGACGTGTCACGTGCCTCTCACGTGACGCATTCCACTTTACTGAGGCCTTGTCTCCGTAACGTTGACACATTCTTTGGAAAACAGATGTCTTCTACAGAGATTTCATTCTTACCAGCCTTCTACAGGACTCATGCCGAGGAACTACACGTCTGCATTGCTTTGTTTGCACACGTCCTTTATGTATTGTTTTGCAAATCGTCTTTCTATATGCTGCGCTACTTCTTCTTTTTGACCGTCTTTTTCACCGGCTGCTGCGTCACCGGCTGCGGCTCGCTCTTAGCCTTCTCGTCTCCTGCGATCAACGGCTCGGTGCTTTCAACGCCGCCGTTCTGCTTCTCGTTCTTTATTCTTTCCATGGTGTCTGGATCCACCTGGTCGACAATGTACGAAAACGCGAGCAAGACAAGCATCACTGCGATCCCGCCAACCAACCACTTGTTGTTCAAGATCATGCCGAGCTGGCCGGTTCCCGCGAGAAAGCCCTTGTTCTTCAGCTCGTAGTAGTTGTATTTTTGCAACGCTCCCATAAGGAGCGGGTACCCTATCTCAATGGCGGTCGCGCTGTCGACGGTGTTTTCGTCCATCGAGGTTCCCAACCTGAGCTTGTATGCCCGGATAACCGTCTGCCCATCTTCGATATCGTGTTCGACCTTGATCTGCACCAACGGATGGTCGATCATGTACTCGGTGCAGCTCACCTCCAACAAGAATGAGCCATTGTGCTGGGAATCCCCACGTATTGGGATCTCAAAAGTACCGTCTTCCTTCAAATACGAGTAGGTCTGCTTCTTGGTTTTTAAATCGGTAAGTGTTAAGCTGGTGCTCAAGCTTTCGGTCAACGTGTACTTTGGATATACTATCCTTCCTTCTATTGCTAGCCCTTGCGCGGTGACATCGGAGACTGCCGCTGCCGCCATGACAATTGCGGCAGCGGTCATGAGGACCGTGAGTAATTTCTTGATTAACTGAACCATTGCTGCGCCAGCTCTTTATTCAATTATTTCAAACCTAACGGCACTGTGATAACTGCTCGGATTTCGATTGTTCTTACAATAGATGGATACAGTTTATTAATGACTGGTATCTCTGTTGGAAAAGGAAAAGCCCAGTAATGTTTATTCGCATTTTTCGGCCAGTATTTTGTTTGGTTACGCAGCACCTTCGCACATCCGTTTATTATGATATTATTATTACGCCACCAATTCCCCATTATTAGCGAATATCCGGATTCATTTGATTCAATTACATTTATCAAAACACAGTATCAACGATAATAAACACCCATCTACAAGCCGAATACCAATGGTAAGCATAAGGTTTTGAGATAGCACGGGAGATTGGCAAACCAATTGCTTGCTATTTTCTATTTTTTCTTTATTTTTTTTATGTTTTCCCCATGATTATCACAAGTGTTTACTAACTTACTTAAATGCTAGCTTAAACTCAAACAACTTCAGCAAAAAAAGAAGCTTGAACAACAGAAAAACGCCAGCAATGGCGGCGAACCGCCATCCAGTGGCAGCCGCACCTCAAGCCTGCGAAACGTTACATCTGTGGGCAAGGTACGTCTCGAGAAGGACCTTGAAGAGCTTAAAAATACAACCTCCAGCCTACCTTCGAACATCAAGCTTGAGTTTCCACATCCCGAAGATATCAGTAACTTCACAATCAGTATAGTTCCGCGTTCCGGGTATTACCAACATGGGACTTTTATTTTCAAGGTCAACGTGAACGACAATTATCCAATTGACCCGCCAAAAGTCAGACTCACACAGAAGATATATCATCCAAATATCGATTTGCAAGGCAATGTGTGTCTCAATATTTTGCGAGAGGAATGGTCACCAGCTTTGGATTTGTACAGAGTCATCATGGGCTTGTTGGTGCTCTTCTCCGAGCCTAATCCTAACGATCCGTTGAACAAGGATGCCGCCAATTTGTTGGCCAATGATTTGAGAATGTTCCAGTTTAATGTTAAGAGGTCAATGGAGGGCGGATACGTTGGCGATGAAAAGTTTGATAAAGTTATCTGAGCTCTCCGTCCATACATGTGTATAGATAGATATATAAGTCCTCTTAGTTTGTGGGTCATAAATTCAGTCAGACACGCGATGTGAATATAGTCTGTATGTCATCAATATCTAAAGTGATAAGTTCTTCAAAATAGATCATGTGAGAATCACGTGCACACATGAACTCTTTAGGGCTTTCTGATTGTTCTAGAGTTTACAGTGAAATGTCGGTTGCTATATGGTAGCACAAGCTGAATCATATGTTTCTACATCCCAGAAGCCAGCGTGACGCCAAAGGCACAATCAGAAAAGGGATGGTTAAATCATTGGCTACAATGCAATCTTCCGGAGTTGTTACTGCTTTTGGACCTAGACTAATTAATAGTTAGTTGATTAATTCTCCAATACTATTGCATGATGCGAAACGCACACAAAATCCCCTATGTGTTTTATTCCATTATCTCTAATTATTTATTTGTATATCAGCGAGATTCCCACGAGAATCTTAAATTCACTATTCTAAATAGAATTCATGTACTATCTAGCTTTAAAGATTCAAAAACTCATCATGTTAAATAAATAAAAAAAGAAACGGAAATATTCTTCTCCAGAAGGAGGGCTTTATTGAAGAAAAAAGCACATACCAATTGAGTGCAGCGTAGCGAGATGTGAAATCTGAAGTTGCAGATCCAATTTGAATAACCTTATTCAGTTTCTCAAGCAACTATTGGTCCAAGTAAGAATTGCTCTATTTAATAGCACAAATGCGAGAATATTAGAAGACTAATTACTGAAGATTTTTAAAATTTGAATAAATATAACAACGCTTAAACAACTTACGGCGGGAAATTATTCGGTATTTATACCAGTAAGAAAGGACTGTTTTCTCATCAAAGACGAAGA
Source organism: Saccharomycopsis schoenii (assembly GCA_010994365.1). NCBI lineage: Eukaryota > Fungi > Ascomycota > Saccharomycetes > Ascoideales > Saccharomycopsidaceae > Saccharomycopsis > Saccharomycopsis schoenii. Next base: position 391,681 of record JNFU01000012.1, on the reverse strand, counting down.
ATTTTGTTTTCGCTCATTGGTTTTTTTCTCTGCCTGTACTTAGCGTTCTCAAAATATGCAGAGAAAATGAGAAGGGATTACCCTGATGTATTTGACGAGGACTAACTCTTAAATGAAGAAACTACCTTCTATGGTGTATTGGATACTATAGTATAGATAAGTGGATGTATTGCGCAGTAAAATAAGGTAAACTGCTAGATAAGTCGATCATTCAATATTACAGTCAGAAGGATCTTGCAAAACAATAGACAACGCACTATCCACTGGTTTAGTGGGCAAAAAGGGTCTTAGTAGGTAAAAAAGGTCTTAGCTAAAAATAGTAAATGGTTTTTAGTTAGTTTTTGCCGATTTTTACATAATATTTATCGATTGCATTGTAGATGGCATCTTCTCAGCAACTAGTGGTTTACACAGGTTGCTTCCAAAACAGCAATTCCATTCCTTATCAAGATGATAGCGCCTGTTCGAAAAAATAAGAAACACACGAAGACATCATTGTCTCGGTAATTACAGTAGCCTACACAACCATGAGCTTCAGGCTCGCCTGTTCAAGTAAAATGTGGAACTCTTGTCTATTTTTCAAAATTAAAAAAATAAGAAAGTAACATTCGCTAATATATAAATTATCATAACCAATAACATACACAGAATGTCATATCAAAAGCATCGATTTATATGGATGGGAAGGTTGGAATGGAGATGTATAAAAAAACGTTAATTTAAGTCTTCAATATTAAGCTAGGAATAGTCTTCGTCGTGATGAAATTTGGTGCATACGCATCAAAGTATTGCAAATATAAACAAAAAACTTATAAACCTAACTTAGTTCTTCTCCAGTGTCTTCTCTTAGCGTTGTAACGGACAGTGTTGTTAGTCTTTAATCTGATCCATTGTGGCAAGGATCTGTTTTGCTTTTGGACTTTACCCAACTTTTGCTTGATCTTGAAAGATTTTTGAGACTATAGAATGTTAGTTAGTATTGGAAGCCAAGGAGAGAGTGCGTACTCGTGTGGGGGCTGCGGAATTCAAGAAAAACCAGAAAATAGGCGATTGACAGCGGGGTGCTGAGACTCCCGTCTGCTACGGGAGCAGCTTGCCATTGCAGAGAGCCATCTTCCGAGGGATTACCTGGGCCAACATTTCGTGGCATTACGGAAAACCTGCTCTGCAATATCAGTTCTTTGTACCATATTTCCCAGTATTCCTCATTATCGGGTCTTACTGGGCCCTTCTCATGGCCTGCAAGTCCAGCTGACGTACACCCATATTTCCAGCTGGCCACTTGTCTAACCGTTATCATGTTCTGACGACATCCATGTCGTCTTCGCCCTGTTCCCGCCCAAGTCAGCCGTCAAATTCTAGATGGTTTTCCTTCTGTTCCCGCAATACCCAATACGTGGAATGCTACATACTGGCATCTTTAATTAGTTTGTATTAATGATATTACTTCAAAAGTGTAGTTCAACAATATGCAAATGAAAGAAGGATTACAAGAGAGAATGGCTGCAATTAAGACGAAAATTTTTTTCATATTTTTTTTTCATGTTTTTTCTCAGTCTCAGAAATTTCTGTTCTATTTTCTTTGTATTTTGTATTTTCTGTGCGCAAGCTCAGCTGCCGCGAGAATGGTTACGAGCAATGACGCAACCCATTTATTCTTTCTTTGATTCTTTCGTCCGTTTCCTCTTCAGATCCTCCAAGGTGAAAAGCAGTTCTCTTGAGAGATGGTTGTCTGTAGGAGAAACGCGAACGAAAGTGCGACTGGTGGGACTGAAACGGGCGAAAGTGAAGCAAGAAGCAGAAAAATTGCAGTTATTGGAGATTTCGAAGAAAGTTTGGGGTTTTTGTGGAAGATCGAAATATGTGGTTATTATCAAAATGTGCGAAACTGCAAAAAACATGGGAAATTGTTTTATTTAGCGCGTAGCAGCACGTGCTGATGATTTATTTTTAGGGGGCACGTGTAGGTAGGGAGGGCAGACAATGTCAATCTGACCTCATGGCCCTCATCCGTCTGATACAAAGGAAATGAAAAAAAAAATTGACAAAGCAAAAAATAAAACTCTCTCTCACAAGAGAATCAACATAAGTGAAAAAAGATTTGTCGAAAAGAAAAATATTTTTCTGTGAATTGCATTTTACAGCCTGCTTCTTGCTCTCTTGCATTTTCTCCTTTAATTCACCTCTTCTCTTCTCTTGTCCTCCTTTCCTTTCCTTTCCTTTCTTTTCCTCTTTCCGTTGATTCGATAACTAATTGATTTTAATTCCAGTGCCCATATATACTAATTAGTATGTGTTAGATGATATCCTGGTGATAGCATTGAATGCTTGCAATATGAGAAACAGATACTTATGAGTTATGTGACTGTTGATTATGGTTATATTTGAATGTTAATGTTATTTTGTATGGCACCACTGTGAATGTATTATTATCAATTATGCTTTTTTCGATGTCCTCTTTTTGGCGGACGGATGCCTGTTCTCGGTAGTTTCCCTGAGCGAGGCGTCTGGCCGGCGAGAAGCTGCTCGGCGAAACATGGCTGATGATAAGGAAATGCTGTGGTGACATGGAGCAATAATAATATATACGTTCATCTATCTATCAACCACTCAATACATGCCTTTTATCTGCAAAATTCTCATCTGCGTAATGCCTCTCTCAGCGAGCGATTACTAACGACTTTTTTAGATAGAAAATGACTAGAACCTCCGTCTTAGCTGATGCTTTAAACGCCATTAACAACGCTTCCAAAACTGGTAAGAGACAAGTCTTGATCAGACCATCCTCCAAGGTCATCATCAAGTTCTTGCAAGTCATGCAAAAACACGGTTACATTGGTGAATTCGAATTAGTCGACGACCACAGATCCGGTAAGATTGTTGTTCAATTGAACGGTAGATTAAACAAATGTGGTGTCATCTCCCCAAGATACAACGTCAAGATCGACGACATTGAAAAATGGACTGACAACTTGTTACCAGCCAGACAATTCGGTTACGTTATCTTAACCACCTCTGCTGGTATCATTGACCACGAAGAAGCTAAGAGAAAGCACGTTGCTGGTAAAATCTTAGGTTTCGTTTACTAAGTTAGTTATTGTTTGTATTAACATGTTTACTTTTAATAACGATTCTCCTTTCTTTTATTCAATGATAATGTTTTTTTTTGTAGTATATGTTCACGTTTAAAATTACCTAATCTTGTAAGATCATAGATGTTACCGAGCAGCTTAGTTAATGAGCAGCAACGGAAGCTTCAGAAACCCAACTTTGGTAAATGAGATGATGAAGCACGTGGCATATTCAAGGGCATAAGTAAAATTGAGTAAGGGGCACGTGAGGATCCTATCATTAAGTGCACATATTTCAGTGAAATTGAAAAAAAGATAAAACATGCAATTTGTGAAAGCTGGTGTATTGATGTCAGATTTCTAAATATTTTTTTTTTTCTGAATTTTCTTCTTCTGCCGTTTCCCGTCTCCATTTTTTTTTTCTAGGTGCAGTTCGAAGAGGGAGAAAAATTGAAGCTTTGGCCTGTTTTTGAACAGAAGAGCGAAGAGAGAGACCAAACTGCGAGAAGAAAAAAAAAAAAGAACAAAATAGAAATATCTAAATATCTGATTTTCGTTCTATTATTACCATATTCATTTTCATACCTTCTTCAGCATAGAACAAAATTAAAGTAGAAATGGCTTCTGGTATGTGATAGATACAAGATATGATAGGATGAATGTGACGATATTGCAATGGTAGTTTGAAGCATGTAATATTGATATTATTGAGACAATTTGTACCCTTCCACAGGTAATATGAGATTTATAGTAGACAATGAAATATATTTGAAAGTGGAATCTTGAGGCATATGAGATACATGCTAGTGAATTGTTTGAAGAGCAGACTTATTAAATCACCATGTCACCAATGTGGATTTTCAAAATATGGAACTATCCCACATTCAGGGAACTAGCTGAGATGTCTCAATTATGCACAGCAACTGGTTCAAAGCTATCATGGCAATAAAATCGCGTCATGTAATTATTATCCCCAAACTGTTTTACTAACTATTTTTTTAGAAAACGTTACTTTAGGTCCACAATCTGTTGACGGTTCCCAAGTTTTTGGTGTTGCAAGAATCTTTGCCTCCTTCAACGATACCTTCGTCCACATCACTGATTTATCCGGTAAGGAAACTATTGCCAGAGTTACTGGTGGTATGAAAGTCAAGGCTGACAGAGATGAATCCACTCCATACGCCGGTATGTTGGCTGCCCAAGATGCCGCTCAAAGAGCCAAGGAAATTGGTATCACTGCCGTTCACATTAAATTGAGAGGTACCGGTGGTACTAAGACCAAGACTCCAGGTCCAGGTGGTGCTGCTGCTTTAAGAGCTTTGGCCAGATCTGGTTTGAGAATTGGAAGAATCGAAGATGTTACCCCAATTCCATCTGATTCCACCAGAAGAAAGGGTGGTAGAAGAGGTAGAAGAAGATAATCGGTTTCGCCCTATATTTGTCGCGATTCATTGATTATTTTTCTATTCTATTCAAATGTCCTTTTAACCTATGAAACACAAACTTTTATTATGTATAGAAAATATTGGTGATTGTTCATGATTATCCTTTATTTTTTTCATTAATTAATAAACTCCCCCTGTCTTAATACTGTCATAAAGAAAGAAAAACATATGCAATGGATGGATACTATGTTGTGATTAACATATATCCACCACGCGGAGGTGGTGATTCACCTATAACGCAGCGAGACCTACTTGATGTTTTTTTTTTTTTTTTTGAATCAAAATTGGCTCACTGTTCCTGTAGATATTGTATAATTGTAGTCTTGATTATCTTTGAATCAACTTCGTTTTATATATAGAGGTTCTATTAAGTTATCGAAAATGTTGTTATGACAGATTTTCATAATTATACGGACAAGAGGGCCACATCGAATCTGCGATTATTTACGAGCTTATTTGATAATTATCTGGCAGCCCAACTAATTTTTAGTCTATCTGTCTCAATTTAGCAGCTCTCGCCTAGTATTAATAGCAGCTAAAGGGGGTGATGGCTAAGGTACGATTGTAAATAAACAAGCAGTTGGTTATCGTCAACTTTTTTTACTTTGCTTAACTGATGAATTGCTCTACAATATCAACGCAGGTTTTGTAATCAAATATAAGGTTAAATGGATCTATAGAGATGAATAAAAGTCAAGAGAAAAAAAATTAAATTATAATATAACGTCATACACAGTTAAATACGTTCACATCAATAACCACATTAAAATCATCTGGAAAGGATAACTGTAAGAGAACAAGAAATAAATTCGTTTTTGTCTTTGCTTATTGGTCATCGTTTGTGTAGTACTATTGATTCCGTTTCCCAAGAATACATTTTTCAAGGATCTCATCAAGAAGAAAGCAAATGAAAAATCCAAATATATGAAAATTAACCAATAGTAGAGGCTTGACACAGAATAGAAGTTCTTCAATATCAAAATCAAGATCAAAGAAATGAACTTATAATTAGAATATGCGATCAAATCCCAAAAACTGCTCTCGACATTTAATAAATACAATCCTAATTTTAAAACAAAGAAATCTAACAATTGATAACCAAATATTATACTTGACGTGTAGCCATACATTTCAGGGTGAAATTCACCTTTCAACCCTTGAATAATGGCTAACAATAAAATGTATGTGATGTATGACATCAAAGGAATATACAAATCTGGAGAATTGATATCATTTCTTGGCAATTCGAAACTTTCAACATTCTGATGTGTGCTAGACCCGGATGCTCCATTGGTGGTTGTTGTGGTGTTATTCAAAATCATTCTGGACCAGCTGGAATGTCTATATGGAAACAAGATAAGATACATCTTGTGTAATACGTATTTGTTGCTGACTTTGAACAAGTTTTTCAAGTCAGAAGAGGAAGACATATATGGTTTCATTGTTTGCTCCATTAGTTGCGTACCCTGGGCAAGTGCAGTGCTACCCATTTGCAATCCGATATTCGTTCTCGGGTCATTGAAGAAGCTGTTTAGTATCTGCGGATTTCCGCCAGCAGCGACACCGGGTGCAACACCGACAGGGGCTGCTTGATTGCCATAGTAGCTGTTAAATTGCGGATTAGCTGCCCCACCGCCGAACAGTTGCTGAGAAGTTTGTACAAACGGTTTGCCACCGATATTGTTGGCCATATTGCTATTCATATTAGGGAATTGTGTCGATTGCTGTTGTTGCTGGGCATTTACGGGGTTTGAGCCGTAGAACTGGTTGCCACTGCTGCCAGTTCTTGTGTTGGCATTTCTGGAGTGGACTCCCACTCCTCCCTTTTCTGATTCCTGAGGGGTGTATGGATTGTACATGTTCGATTATTAGCTGCCGGATACTTCAATTCCAGTAAAACTGTAAATAGGATTGCCGATTACTTGTTGCAGGAGAGTGGTTCTACGACTATGGTTTTAGCAGAGACTCTTCTGAAGTATTGTCCAAACGACAGCTACATGCTATAAATAAACAGATAGGTGACTGGTCAGTATTGTTCTCTGTGTAAGAAAATTTTTTTTCTCCCTAGTTTATTGTATGTGTAGTTTTTTAACCAACCCGCTAGTGCTTTTCTACTGTTTAACAAAAGAAAACACGAATCTGTTGCCTATGCTACATGCACATCACTCACGTGAGACACCAGGGCACATACACAAAAATCTTTTTCTTGAACTGAACTTTCAACATCTGGACACCAATTGGCCAGTTCATATCATCAATTGACGCAGATATGATTCTTCGGAACATGGCATTTCAATGGCTATGTCATTTGGCTGGATGCATCAGAGTCCCTGGATCAGGGCCGGGACTTGAACCTTTTGTAAGACAGCTTCCTCCGAAATGTCCGCATGATTTGAATTCTGAATCCTGCCAGACAGCGTTGGAGCATTTTCTTGTAAATCTATGTATGCAATTAACGGCACTTACAGTACTCCCCTATGCTGAGACGCCAGATCCAACAAGTGGTGGTATCAGCTTATTATTTTCATTGATTTTCAATATTCGCTACTTTAACGATCCGATTCCAGATGCAAATATATCTAACGTTTTACAGATCGCAAAACAAAAGAAGGTGTGCGCATATTATTTAGATTTTCTGAAAATTGGATGATAATCTTTACAACATACGACGAAAACAACAAAAAAGACGATTACTGGTTACCAACTAAGGCTTCATTTCATGCAGATCCGATTTGTATCAGGCCATCAATCTGTGTCTACAAACGATAAGTGTGAATCAGATAGAAAGTATCACAAATCAGATAAGGTGCAGGGACTGTGGCTAAATACGTTGGCAAACGTACCTATGCTAGTGCAACAAGAAAAGACTATACATGCACCTTCAGGGTAACCCAACGCCGGCTGAAGGGAGCTATATCGTATTTGTGACCCTACAAAAGCAGTATCTTAGACATTGAAGTTGCGAAATCCAGCTCTGTCTTATATACACAACTCGAAGAGTACGCAAGGCCCAACTTTTGAAGACGCGTTCTAGCTTTTTTGTTGTTTCAAAGCGTCTTATAAACGAGCTTACCATCTCAATTGCTGTGTGATTTTCGATCACACCACGCAAGGAAAACGCACTATAGCCAGGGTTGGAATTTTCTGCTACGGTTGCTGTGATAACTACCAACGGGCTATTGTTGAGATGGCATATTATATCCCCAGACACGATGATGTATAGTTGATGTCAGGCAGTATTACGATCGATATCAACATCCTCCGTATGATTGTGGTTGATTTGATCTGCGAGAGAAATTAGAACCGCGCACAAGCTAGATGCATTGCATGTAGCAATGATATCTTGGTAGATCATGCAGATTAGCCCACTGCGCATAGAAATCGATCAATTGTAATTATAATTATAAATGAATTTTTTCTTGGTTGAATTTGATCGGTAAGATTATCACGGCGACATAATGTGAGTACATGATCTATATTTAGAAGATGTCTCAGTTCCCTAAAGGAATTGGAGCAAGATTCACGACCGATTGCAATTATTTGTATATTCATTCTTACTACTTACAAGCTTGTTTCAGCACTACCAGAATGCTTAGCAAAATAAAATATAAAAAGTACAATGCTTTGGGGCTAGCAGCTTGATTGTGTTTTCATCAAACAAGGATCACCCTGGTCAACATACAGAGAAAGGAGACAGGTGTGCCAAAAATAGCATACTGGACTATGCTAAGGAAATAAAGCCTACATACAGAGGCTAGAGCAAAAAAGTCTGGTTCGCCTCGCCTGAATTTAAAATGGATCACAATAAATTTCTTGGTTGAACATTTTTTATACCCGCTGTATACCGTTCCGTGTACATCATACCCCACCTTGTGATGTGAGAACGTATATATACAAAAATGCCTGTGTACATTGAGGCTCCAATTAGTTCGAAACAAGCTTGTAACACTAGACTGCAGCCTCAAGCAATCAGCATTCAGTGGCAAAACTTCACTTGGAAGTGTTAGAAGCAGCTACTTTTGGCACTGTCTAATTAAGAGTTTAACCAATTTTATGTGAACAGTTTATTTGTAAGAACAGTGAATTTAGTGAAAACATTCCTGGGATTTTCTTTCCCAATAATATGTGCTTTCATCTTTTGATTTTTCCAATTCATTCCGGTATTTATTGAGTTCTTGTAAAAAAAATGCGGCTTGCAGTCTCTTATAGAACCACCATTTATATTCGTATACGCCATTCATATTCTACATAAAATTTGATTCTAAAACACAGAAATATACCTAATTGGGTAAGTCTGCTTACTTCCCAACATGTTTGTAAGCGCACTACTCCGAATATAAAAATTAACTCCCAAGAAAAGAGTCTAGTAAAGAGAATCTATATACAAGCACAAGATATATCGTTTTTTTCTCAAGATATGTTGAACCTTCCAAAAAAATTTGGAAACATACTTGGCTCAACATTTCTTTATGTATTATCTGCATGATATAATCACTAATGTCCACAACATAAATCCATTCCGGGGCGTACAAGCTTTCAATCATGCACGTTACTGCATCATGCTAGCTCAAATTGTCTTTGGTGGCCTTGTGTTTTACTTTGGTGTCTTACATCTCAAGTCTCTGGAGACCCGATCGCACTCTTAGAAATGTAGCTACAATAAGAAACAAGATTTTGTTTATATTGATTTGAGAGCAAGAAAAAAAAAGAAGTTTGCGTGCACATATATGTGCGCTTAATTAAACTGTAATACTTATTTTGGAATGAATGACTGATAAGGATCCACCAAAGCAGAAGCTAAACTGTGGTTTCATTTTATCTATAGAAACAATGTGTACATTGATTGATCAATCTTGATTTGTCATTCCTTATATGCATATGCTTTATGCTGCAAAAGTATAATAAATATGTGCGTGTGTGTATATCACATCTGATTGTTGTATGATGTATGTACATAATAAATGGGTTAGCTTGTGCACACATGATTACGAATGTCCAAATCTGCTGGAGGGGTTAACAACCTGAGGCAAATTAAGAGTGGAATATATTTACAGAATTAAATATTATTCACCTAAATTTAAGGTACATCATATTAACATTCGATTCCAGTTGATTAAACACATCTAAGACAATTTCTGGTCAATTAGCCTGACTTAAATAATAGACTAAATTCAGTCTGTTCTGATGCTAAGAAAAATTCAATACCAGGCTTAATTGCTAATTAATAATTAATTACATTCTAAAGATTGCCAATTATACTTAGACTTTCTGGGTGGATTTTGAATTGTGAATTAATCATATGCCCAAACTTTAAAAGAAAAAAATTGATACTATTCTCTTGTAAACACTTTTTCTCTTCTTTTCGCTACACTCAATTTCTGCAGAAGCAACAAACTGGCAAGTTTGGTGGCGCGATCGGTAACAAAAAAAAAATTAGAATGTCAACCTTAGAGTATGGCAAATATGAGTTAATTGTAATAATAATATGAGCATTTTGAATAATAATATGTAAATAGGAGAAACAAGCAGTACCAGTGATAAAATATAAAAAGTAATATATGAGTAAAGAATTAAAAAAGGAAAGTAATAGTAATAATAATAAACGAGGGAACATTAAAGTTATGTAATAATTAAAGCTTAACAAACTGGGTTGAGCATTTGCGAACTAAAGCCTGTAAAGAAATCAATCAATTATTCTAACTTGATGACTTTACTCATATCTTTGATAGGAATAATCTGTTTGATAAACCATATGTGGAGGAGGTGGTGGTTGCGGTGGATGTTGATGTTGATGATATTGATAACCACCTTGTGCTAATGGAGGTAACACTCCGCCTTTCTGTAATGTGTGAGGTGGTGGTGGAGGAGGAGATGCTACCGATCCAGCATTAGCCATTGGGAATTGGTGGATAGATGGTAATTGCTCATGTTTAGCATGATCCGGTGATCCAGCAATTGGATGATGTGGTGGCCCTTGATGTTGTGAAAGCAGTCTGTATCCAGGTTGCGGCTGCTGTTGTTGAAGTGGCTGCTGATGCTGAGGCACACCGTAGTGAACAGGCATATGCTGCTGTTGCTGTTGTTGTTGAATATGCTGATGAGGAGGATGTGGCGCCAATTGTTGTTGAGTCAGAGGAATTTGATGCTGCTGCGATTGATGTGAATGATGAACAGGTACCATAGGCATTTCTGGGGTAGCCACAGGTTGCAAGCTGCCATGTACTAACTGTTGCGGTTGGTACTGTGAGTTATCTTGTAAAAATTTCTGACTTTCTTTATAATGTTTTTTCTTCTGTATTTCTTGGGCTGCAACTTCAGGACCTTTCTTCTTGGAGACCTTGGCATAGTACAATCCACAAGCATTACATAAAGTTCTAGCACCATTTGGACCACGTCTCCATTCAGGTGTGGAATCAGACATACAGCATTCACAGCGTAATTTGTAGCCATTGATTTTTTTCGATGAATGAGCACCTGCAGAATAATCATGTGGAGATCTGTACAATTTTGGAGCTGTATTTCTTACTTGTGCTGCTGTGTGATAATATTGCGGGTATGGGTAATATGAGCTATTAGGGATATGAGGAGCCATAGGAGGTGGGACACTATGAGGCATTGGTGGCTGTTGCATGACATGAGAAGATGACGGAGCAACCATTGATGGATGCTGATGAACGGAAGGTAGCAGCTGCTGCTGCTGGATTCCTGGGTTTGCCAACTGTGGAGTTGATGGATATGGAGGTAATTGTTGATGGTAAGAAACAGGATTAGCAAAATGTGAGGATGTAGAAGCGTCTATTGGCAGAGGCACCTGTGGTTTTGGAGACAAAAGACTTGGCAAAACGGTTGGAATAGTTGAGGCTACTGGAGTTCTATGCTGCTGAGCACTTCTCAAATTCTTGATACTGATTGGAGGAAGAGACGTTTGCTGACTTTTGTTGGACATATGCGTCGATGAAATAGGAGATCTATTGAAAGATCTTTCGGACAAAGGACGATAGCTGGCGGAGTTACTGGATTTGGCAGCAGAGCTAAGGGCAGATGTGGAGGTCGCGGAATTATCGCTTCTTTGCGGCATGTGCATGCCGCCCCTAGGAGAAGAGATAGAATTCTTCATAATGGAGGAAGGAGGCGTGATGTCTGCTGGAGAAGGGAGAGCGGTGTGTGCTGACGGAGGAACAGTACTGCCGACAGGAGAATGGGTATTTTTGAACGTTCTGTTGCTGAGGGGATCAGCTATGGTAGATATTGGGGGAAGCTTTATCATATTTGAGCCCATGGTCACCTTTTGTTCTTTAGTATTGTTGTTGAAGTGTTGTGCTAAAATACGTGAGACTGGAAAGAAAGGATGGATGTAAGAAAGCAAAAAGAATAAAAAGAAAAAAGAAAGAAAAAACAGAAGGCTATGAAAAAAGGGAGATTTTTAATGGTTTTATATAGTATCGGGAAAAAATACAAGATATGTGTATATATATGGTTGGAGTGGTAGATCTGCTACAGAAGATTGTAGCATAGCATATCATGAAATTTTTCTCTGTATCTTGCCTGTATCTAGGTCTGTAGATTATACATGTGTACATGCATGTACATGGGACAAAAAAAATACACAAACAACCTTAAAATAAACTATGAGAAAAAGACAAGACAGAAGACTGCGTCTGTTTTACAGGCATGAGCTCATAGAATCAGACATGCCGCCTGAAGTAAAAATACTTTACATATTTATGGGAACGCTTTTGATCTGGGGAAGGCTGTATCCTCACTTGCTCTGCGGGTTCTTGTTGTGCTCTTTTCTTTTCTTTTTTTTCTTTTTTGCTTTATTGTTGCTTTTTTGTTGTATGGCAAGCAAAATAGGCCAAACAGGCGATGCAAAGTTGCGCAGAAAAGGCTAAAAAATATGAATTATTTTGTGGCATCTATAGGCAACGTGGATGTTCCACAGGTTCTGGAAGCATAAGCACAGATTGTAAGACAGACATCACAACATAGTTGTAAGACAAGCATTCCATCATGAATAAATAGGTTACCAACAAAACAGCTGCCGGCGTACTAAACAGCACTAGCTCGCCTTAAATGTCATGGCTTTTCCAGCCTGGTGGCACAACTCAAGATGTATACATATTTGTCCGACTGTTTTGTGTGAACTTGCTACATATTGACCCCAACTTGGATGAGTGTACATGCATATGTTTGCGCGCTGTTCCGTATTTGGCTGGTTATAAGCACAGTTAGGGTTTTGTAGAATCACCCCCAGAGACTTAAGGTTCCAATACATCACTTATGTAGCAGACGGGATGTGGTCCAACTGTACACAGAATGCCACGCAGGCGTGCGCTCTTGATTCAGATGTTGCTTACAGCGGTCCACTGCCATGCAGGCAGCTACATTAGATAAATAAAAGCGCTATTAAGCCACACACTGGAAAAAAGTAACAACTAGGAAAAAAAGAAAAAGAAAATTAAGTTGAAAAAAATGAGAAAGCAAAAATCAACTGAAAAAAGAAAAGCTAAATTAAACCAAATTAAGCAGGAAAGTTAAATTAAAACAAAAAAAAAATGAAAGTTGGCTCTCGCACAAGATGGCTTTAGTGGTGCGAAATATGTTTACGTGGAATACAGCATTCACCGCTAACATGTATTACGCCGGAAGGGGGCATTCCAGTTAGCTATATATAATATATTAGTTGTGTGCTGTATTTCGGTTGCATGTTGTATATCACTTCTTGTCATAGTCATATATCAGATGGTTGTATGGCAATCCAGAAAGCTCCTATGTTATGTGTATCTACGCGAATCTTTGGAGCTCTACATCTGTTGTTTTGCAGTCATCTGTATCTTGCATCTGGTTAAGCTGAGCATTCGCTCATTCTTTTTCTTGCTTCCCGTTTAAGGCCATGCTGGAAATTTAGATCAGTGATTAAGCTTATTTATTGTACAAATCTGACTGATAGATCAACCTTATGATTCTCATTTGGATTTCTTCTTTCCAACGGTGTAGGCTGAGAGCAAATTAAAGATTACCACACAAAGACGATTGTGCATGCAGATACATTAAGTTCCCGCGCAACTGTAAATTATTGCTGTTAGGTGCATGACACTAATCACGATACTATTACAATAAGTTATCCGTTTTGGGCAAATTTTGTAATTCTGTTATAATATCGGATAGACTCACATAATTCCTTCTATATTGGGAGGAGACTTTCTCTATTTTTCATGTATCTACTATTCCATAATATATCTATGGCAGCTGTCTAGTTTAATTTACCTAATAATATTACTTAATTGGGAATCTTTGTAAGAGTTCAGAAGATTGTGACAAAGGCACCTGATGCACTCCGTCGCAGCGATAAAAGGGCAGAAGCATTGGGAGACTATGTCCAGCAATTCAATACTTAGCTGGCATAGTAACAAAGAAGCTGTTGAGGTGCTGTCTAAATATTTTGGTGCTGAAGCCTTACTACTAATCAACGCCGAATATTCGTATTTCGGACTCGTACGATCAAAAATGATTAGACGAACGGCATTTTTTTAACGTCGCACACGGACGAGGAAGATCAACGGGTATCAGATAATACAAAAACAGTAGATAATATAAAATAATAGATAACACAAGCTCAGGAGCTTCAGCTGTGTACAAATCTCAGGATATCTAGCTCTACGATCACGCCTTACTCCTGCCATAGTAAGTTAGAAATATAGCAAAAATTCAATATCATTATAGAAACTAATACATATATATATCTATACAGAAAAAATATGGTGCAACTGGATCAGCCAACGTACAACGTAACCTTATATTCCTCATGACAGTGAGTAAACACTTTTGAGGTCCAAACAGATTCCCGAGTATAATTTGTAAAGTTGACTCTGAGCCAATAATACTGTGCTAAATATAAATTTAGTAAATGAAGCTCAACACAGAGAGAACAAACACTAACACAGCAAGATCAGAGCTAAAATTACTCAAAATCTGGTATCCTTTATTTAGCTTTGAAATGTATCCCATTATTCTGGGAGGAATGAACATTTGAATCATTCCCAAAATGGATTTAGGGATTATAGAATCGTATTGGAACCAGGCACCTTTCAGCAGCTGAACAAAAGCTAAGAAACCAGCAATAAAAACAGCTTCCAAACTCATAAAGTACTTAAATAATATAGGGCCATTAACGTCAACTGAGGATGTAACAGTTTCATCGCCATTAGGTATTCTTAGTCTAATGTCAAGATGGAAGAAGCCATAAATGCCGAGTAACACTATGTCTATTATTCTGCAAATCTGGAAGAAGGCTTTGACACGGTTCAGTCTGTACTCATTGTATAAAATATTTGGATCATTCGAAAATGCACCCCCTGGAGCTCCTCCATTATTGAGGATCTTGCTGAATAGATCGCCTTGATCACCAAGTGGAGATTGGCCATTCATGAAAGGGTTACTGTCATTATTGGCACCGCTTAATAATTGGGCTAAAATATCTTGTGGGTTTCCCACATCTAAGTCATCATCATCATTCATCATGCCATTATTGATTTTACTGTTCCCGTTTCCACCCAAGAGTTGAGCTAGTGCTTGATCTTGTGGAGTCAACTTACTGTCAGACTCATTTTCTTCTTGAATGGTAAAACTCTTGCTAGTTTTGTCAAAACTTGTATTGACAGTCTCTGGATCTAAAATAGAAGATATTCTGTTCGCTCTATGACTTGGCTTATTGCTTTGAGTAGTACTGATATTTGATTTTCCCTGAACTTTTGTTGGCTCAGTACCAGCAAAGGAGGAGTTGGTGCTGGCAATTCTGTTTATTCTAGCGTCTGCACCTCCACTTTTGAATCTAGCTTGTCTTCTTTCTCTCAAAAGCCTTTTCTTTTCTGCAGCCGAAACCTCACTTGACATAATAAGTACTATAATTAAATCTTTTTTCTAATGATTGTATAAACTAATAAGCAGTGATTACTTGTAGATAATCAGTTCGATTTTTTCCAATATTGGTCTCTTTGCGAAATACTTTGCTTCTGTTTTTTCTTTTTGTCTAATATTTAGAATTTTCAAATCCGCTTCTTGAATTCTAATTTTTGAAAAAACAAAAAATAGGTTTTGTGCACTGCTTCATCATTTTGGCACGTTCTATCAAAGAAAACAACACAAAACCTTTTAGAATTGGTATATCATTTAAAGGAAAAAGGCTATCTTGATTTGCTGGTTACTAGATTTTTTAAAATAAAGTTTGCATAAGCATATATATATTTATATATATATATATATATACATATATATTATAAACTAAGCTATTATCACTAAAATGGTTCCAGCAGATGGTAATGGTAAAAAAGAGTCTTCTGTGAAATACAAACCATTAGACTTTCGTCAAGATATGGTGCTAGATGTGTCTAAACTTAGGCTGACATCAGTATCACCATGTGCCAAGACTCCGAATGATAATCAGAACATGGTATTAGGCCAAGATTCACAAACCAATAATGCAATTTTAGAAAAAGCCTTTTTAGACTATTTAAGCCCAACAATAGATACTCCAGAAGTATTTGAATCTCACCTTATGTCAACCTCCTCCTCCCCACACTCGTCACCAGAATCATCAGGAAGAGGAAAGAAAAATATGTCTGCTGCATTAGAATTGGACTTGGAAGGCAATGTTAAATATTTAAGTAAATCCTGGGAATCGTTTGTCGGAACTCCTGTTAGCAAGATTGTTAAGAAGAACATATCAAGCCTTATAATAGGAAATGACGATGATCGATCTGTGTTCAAAAGAGCAACAGAAATCATGAAATTGGATGATACGAGCTATAAAGTGAGGTTTATAGTCGCAAAAAATACAGTAAATGTCAACAATTACAACCAAGATTCATCTGATGATGATGACGATAATCATTCAAAGAGTGGAAGCTCCACTTCACAGGAGGATTATGATTCTAACGACGTTACAATTAATAATACTATGGAAGAAGGTTTTAATGCAAATAGTACAGGATTGGATATGGAGACATCTCTGCTGTTTGCTCATTCTCGCTCACCATTAAATCCGGATATGCTTTTAGCATCATCCGATGCAGAAACCACTGATGCAATACTCAAAAACTCTCCTACGCAATCCGAATCATCAAGTGGGTTTTTTTCAGACGACTATATTGAACTTGAGGGTCAGGGAATTCTTATTCATGATTCTCAAACCCAGCAGCCGTCTCATTCTATGTGGCTCCTTCGTCCGTATGTTGAGCACGAATTACTGGTGGAACTTCCATCTTCATTAGTGGATATCTTAGGTTTTGGCTCAGAATTTTTCGCAAATTATTTGCAAAAAATTTCTTTCGAAAAACAACAGCAAACAGCAAGTAGTTCTGCAACTGGTCTAACATTTGTTCCTGCAATATTAAACGATACTGATTCTGATTTCACGGTTGCTGACCCATCACTTGTGCTCTGTAATATATGTGAAGCAAAAGTGCCTGACTGGTGGTTGGAAAGACATTCCGAACTTTGTTACCTTGATAGCAAGGCTGAAAGCGATCTACAAATAGTTCATGACAATATTGCGGAACATAAATTAGTAATAAGCTCTATTGTTAAAGGTGAAATATTAGAATATAAAACTTTTAAGTTACCTCCTATACCTGCTCCATCTGTATCAAATGGCGTTTCGGATAACAGTTTACGTTTTCCATTAAGAACTTTACACACTTTAGCCACGCTTTGTGATGAAGCCTTTAAATTAGACCCGGTGGATTTTGAAGAAGAGAATCAAGCTGATTTGGAGAATGAAATTGCAAATATGATGGAATGGCGTGTACCTAAAAGTAATGATAAGGCTATTAATGCATTGATAGACGCAACTGAGCTACTTGCTAATCAAAAGGCTGAAGCAATTTTGAGAGTTATAAATACACATAAATTGCATGAGAGATTAAAGAAAGAAGTTGATTCATTGGTAATGGGTGTAATAAGAGAAACCTTAGATACAATTAAAGATCGTGCAAACCTTGGAACTCAGCTTTCGCGTAAAAGTAGTAGTATTCTTCTTGATCATAATAAATCCACAGACAGCATCAACTTTATGACTCCTTCTTTGAATAATTCTTCTGATTTCATTTATCATTATATGGAGAGAGAAGCGAGCAGTAAAAGTTATTTCAATGATTCTCCAAATAGATCATCTCCACTAAGACAGGACTCTTTAAATGATAGACAACCAAGTAGGTCATCAATAGATAGTAAAAGGTTTTTCTTGAATGATCCTCATGAGGTTCAAAATAACAGCGGAACTCCTAATATGAGTCACTCTAGTAGTGTCAATAACTCATTCAAAGATATATCTTACCTTGAACCTGCTGCCACTGCTACAGCATCCTCTTCTTCATCTTTACTATCGAACGTTGTTCCTATGTCACATAGTAATAGTCATAATAATTCAAACAGTAATGATAGTTCAGATCTGGGCCTTAGAAAAAAATCTAAAGAAATTTTTCAGCCTATTCCCACTTCTTCGACAAATGTGTCTATAAGTATTCATGGCTCACCAAGAAGACCTTACTCACCGCAACAAATACCACCACATATAATAAACTCCCCTCTTACATCCATACAAAGAAATAATAGAAGTCAAAATAACTTGGGTGGAGATTCGAGGCCAAATACTGCAAATTCATCGCCATTACTATTAGGCTTAGGTGATTCTAGCTCACTAAGCAATGTTTTTGCCGACTACAATATGAACAATAGATATGATTTACCTAAACCACCGCTATCGCCACTATTAGTATCCAGTTTCTCTATTAATAAGTCTGCTTCCACTCAGCCAAGTATTAAGGATTATGAAATCATCAAGCCTATAAGTAAAGGTGCATTTGGACATGTTTATTTGGCACGAAAAAGAATTAGTGGTGAATATGTGGCTATTAAAGTATTGAAAAAATCAGATATGATTGCTAAGAATCAAGTCACGAATATCAAGTCTGAGAGAGCTATTATGATGGCACAATCAGATTCGCCATACGTTGCAAAATTATTTTCTACATTTCAAACAAAAAGCTATTTATTTTTGGTGATGGAATATCTCATTGGTGGTGATTGTGCATCCCTTTTAAAGATGTTGGGAAATTTACCAGAATCATGGGCTAAACGATACATCGCGGAAATGGTTGTTGGAGTTGATGATCTTCATAAAAGAGGTATCATCCATCGTGATTTAAAACCAGATAATTTTTTAATCGATGGTAGAGGCCATCTTAAATTGACAGATTTTGGTCTATCAAAGATGGGTCTTGTTAGTAGACAATACAGACATCAGAATTCGGTATCTACTCCTGACAATGATACTTTTTCATTTTTAAATAATTCGTCATTTGCAAATTCACCTTCAGCTCTGATGAAGAAAAATGGTTCTGCTATCATTCCAATCGTTCACGATCATAAGAGATCTGTATCACATACTTCAAATGCAAGTAGCACTGATAGTTCAAATGTCAATTCTAACTTCACCGAGAGTGATTGTACGCCGAATACTATGTGCAACAATAATAATGGTATTCGTTCCACATCTTTGTCATATATTTCTTACAACTCACCATCTACAACGAATAATAATAGTCCGACTGCTGCTTGGTTTGAAAATCTAATGAAACTGGAAAAGAGTAATCTTGGTTCACCTCGATTACCAGAATATAATGTAAATGGTTCAAATAGTCCTGTTACTAATAGTTTTGCATCAGCATTGGGTGTTAATAATAATATATCAGCCTCCTTGGTTAAATCATTGCATAAGTCTAACTCGCAGGCTTCGTTTCTGATTGCTTCTGACTCAAGTGGAAACTTAAAGAATAATAGTGGTGCTGCTAATAATGAACCATCACCTGTTTTGAACTCGTTAGCATTGGAAGATTCTAGGAGACATTTTGTGGGTACTCCAGACTATTTGGCACCAGAAACTATTAAAGGAACTAACAATGAAGCATCTGCATCAGGAAGTTCAGATTGGTGGTCATTGGGTTGTATTCTTTTTGAATTCTTATTTGGATATCCTCCTTTCCATGCAGTAGCGATTCCTCAAGTTTTTGAAAACATCACTCAAGGTAAAATAGATTGGCCTGAGTTTGATTCTGAAGAGAGCTTCTCTGAAATTTGCTCCGCTGAAGCCAAAGATTTAATTATTAAATTGCTTAATGTTGATCCAGAAAAACGATTGGGTACAAACGGTTCTCAAGAAATTATGGCACATCCATTTTTCAATAATATATCATGGGATACTTTGTGGCAAGATGAGGCGTCCTTTATCCCTGTGGTTGAAGATCCTGAAGATACAGACTACTTTGATCCTAGAGGCGCTGAAATGGATATAAATATTTATGAAAATGAGCTCGATATGAAGAATGATGCTGTTAAAGGTAAAGATGAAATGATGAACGATGAAAGCGCTGTTGATAGCCGTAGCAATAGTAATAAAGAAGTATCCACAAGTAGGGGTTTTACTGAAGAAGATGATGAAAAGCTTAAGATGCTTTTTCACAAAACCAACAATAAGAGCAGCAATAACCCAAGTGGTTATGGTTCCAATGTTAGAGATGATGAACTTCAAGATAGTCCTGTGGAAGAAAGTAATATGTCAACAACGCCTACCATGAGTTCCGCGAGTAGGTTGTTACTGTCACCGTCAAATATTAAGAAAGAAAGAAGAAGAAGTACGCGTCTTCTTAATGAATCTAGTGAATTTGGATCCTTCCAATATAGAAACTTAACGGCGCTTGAAAAGGCGAATAGAGACCTTATTAACAGATTGAAGTCAGAGCATATAGACTACAAAAATTCTTCTTCTTCTTCTTCTTCTATTGATTCTGCATCAATCACCAGGTCTCGAGGTTTATCAATAAGTTCTACTCATGGTAATTCGCCAAAATCTTCTCTTTCATTGGCTGTAACCAAGCCTCCTGGTTCCGCAGGCACAATTAACAGCGGAAAATCTATGATGTATGATGATCCATATGTGGATGAGCCGAGATTCAGAAACGCATATATATTGTTGTGCGATCCGATACCTATATTTAGATATTCCATCAAGAAAATGTTGGAGAAATTTGGATGCAAGGTAGTTGGGGTAGGAAATGGAGATGAATTGATTAGAAAGGTTACGGGCAGAGCCAGATATGATCTCATTTTCACGGTGAGTGAGAAATTGGAGAAAGTCTCTGTAGTTGATATAGTGAAGCTTATTAGAAATACGAACAATGCGAACTCGCTAACCCCCATCATTGCTATAACATCTTTTTACAAGGACACGGCTTCGTTCAAGATTTTCGATGAAATTATAGAGAAACCAGTAACAGAAGCAAAAATGGAGGCCGTTCTAACAAAATTTATCAGCTTCAAGGATGATTCAGATGCACCAGAAACGTTGGATATTGCTTCAACTGGGGAAATCAGTTCTTGAAATCAGTTTATTTATTATTTTTGTTTTTTTTTTCTTTTTTTTCTTTGTTTTTGATATCATTCTTATTAGTTGTCTTTATTGAATTATCATAATATATTTTTTATTGCTGCTTATTACGATTTCTACTTCTTGAAATGAAAGTATTTTACGCACCAGAAACTTTCTTTCATGTTGAATTTTGTTCTGTCTATTCGGAAAATCTAGAGATTCCCTTTGCACACACAAGATGCCGATAAACTTCTCATCTCCCCGCACGTATGAGTTTTTCCATTTTCTTTTGCTGGATTAATTATCCCACCTTGCATCTATCGTGATCTGTTCAATTTTTCATCTCGTTTTTATTATTAACACACCTACTTTTCTGTTGTCTTTTTTTCTCTTTTTCATTTTTTTGTTCACATTTCGTTTTTTCAGCGAACCATTTCATTACCTGATTTGCTATTTCCATCATATTTAAATATATTTGATTTTCTTCTTTATCAAATATTTTTACTGTCTTCTTATCAGTCCAACATTAACTCAAAAACACTCCTCAAATATGGTTCATCTTGGTCCTAAAAAACCTCCTGTCAGAAAGGGATCTATGTTCGACGTCCCTGAATCCTTGATGGATCAAATCGCTAAATTGGAATCTCTTTTTGTTATTACTCCTCAGAAGTTGAAGGATATCACCGACCATTTCGTCTCTGAGTTGACAAAGGGTCTTTCCGTTGAAGGTGGCAGTATTCCCATGATTCCTGGCTGGGTCATGGACTATCCAACTGGTAAAGAGACGGGGCACTTCTTGGCCATTGACTTGGGCGGTACAAATCTCCGTGTTTGTTTAATTAAACTTAATGGTGATAAGACTTTCGATACTTCTCAATCCAAATTTGCATTGCCTTCTAATTTCAGAACAACTACCAAGGAAAACCTATTCAACTTCATTGCTCAATCCTTGAAAGATTTCGTTCATGAGGAATACCCTGATGGTGTTCCAGAAGGTACAAAATTACCTTTGGGTTTCACTTTCTCATATCCCGCCACTCAATATGCTTTAAATCAAGGCATCTTGCAAAGATGGACAAAAGGTTTTGATATTAAAGGTGTTGAAGGCCATGATGTCGTTCCAATGTTGCAAGACGTCATTGCAAAACTTGATCTTCCAATCGAGGTTCTTGCTGTTATCAACGATACTACCGGTACTTTGATTGCTTCTGCTTACACTGATCCTGAAACTCAAATGGGTTTGATTTTTGGTACTGGCTGTAACGGCGCTTATGTCGAAAAAGTTAGCGCCATTCCTAAATTGCAAGGCAAATTATATGACGACATCTCGAACGATGATATAATGGTGATCAATTGCGAATATGGTGCTTTCGATAACGAGCATTACATATTACCTAGAACTAAATACGATATTGTAATCGATGAAGACTCTCCTAGACCTCACCAGCAAAGTTTTGAGAAAATGATCAGTGGGTATTATTTGGGTGAAATTCTTAGATTGATCTTGCTTGAAGTATATGACGAAGGTTTAATCTTTGAGGGTCAAGATGTTTCCAAATTACAAAAAAGCTTTGTTATGGATACTTCTTTCCCATCTAAGATTGAAGATGATCCATTTGAGAATTTATCTGATACAAAAGATTTGTTCCAACTGCAATTAGGAATTAAAACAACTGTTGTTGAACGTAAATTCATCAGAAAAGTTGCAGAACTTATTGGAACAAGATCAGCTAGATTGTCAGTTTGTGGTGCTGCTGCAATTGCTAAAAAGAGAAAAATCACAAAGTGTCATTGTGCTGCAGATGGTTCTGTTTTCAACAAGTATCCAAGATTTAAAGAAAGAGCTGCTCAAGCTTTAAGCGATATCTTTGATTGGAAAGATCTACCACAGAATGAGCATCCTATCGTACTTGTTGCTGCTGAAGATGGTTCAGGTGCCGGTGCTGCTATCATTGCTGCTTTGGCTCAAAAGAGAATAAAAGACGGAAAGTCTTTAGGTATGAAGAACCATTAGTCTAATGCGATTTTGTTTTTGTTCTTTGTTTTCTTCCAGTGTTAATTTTATTATTTAGTATATTTCGAATCAATTTTAGTAAATTATTACATGAAAAAATTTATAGTCAACCAAGATAATTAGTCTTAAAGATTAACTACTCTTGAAGTTTCTATATTATTATTATTATATCAATTGTCATTATTAAAGTGTTCAAAAAAAAAAAATAAAAAAAGGTACGTACAAATTATAAACTGTTTTTATGTTTACCGATAAATCTTGCCCTAAAACCGCTGTTTTTACTCTTTCCTTTAACGTTGCTAACATTACTACTCTTCAGGAGAGCTGATCCTCCTTCATCTCCAATACTAGTATTGTCAAGCTCTCCATTGCTATTTCTATTCATATTCAACAACCCATTATTATAAGCCTCAATTTGTCTATCATCCAACCAAAGAATACCATCATCACCCTTTTTCCCGTTAGTTATAGGCTTATCATCACTAGTAATAGGCTCTAGAATCTTCATAGCTGCGATGGCGCCAATTCCTTCAGAATTACTCATCTTTGGAAACACACTGAGTTTCGGGGCATTCTTCCCCAACTTGAGTCCATTACCTCCACCAACTACAACAATAGGTTCACTTGATGGATTCGTGCCTGCGTTGCCAATACTGCCCAAACTCGTACTAGATCCAATGAGGACACCTGCACCGTTGTTATTCGTCAATGAACTAAGAAACGCATTGGATGTTGCAGATGTAGGAGTTGGTAAATTACTTAAATTTCCAGTATTGGATGAGATACTATTATTTGTAGTAGAACTTGCATTCCGCAGCTTGGAGCCCCAAAGTTTCACTCTTGGTGCTCCTGGTCCAGACCCCCCAGATTGGCCATTGCTTGATGATGAACTTGTTGGCGGATGTTGTTGCGTGTTGTCGTCTACCATTATCTCATCATGACTAATGTAATTATAATTGTTACTACGTAGTGGGTAATTCCTTGATTGTTGCTGTTGTTGTGGCTGACTATGATAATGATTCTTCTTTCTATGTTGGTTGCTTGCAGTAAAATGATTGTTGCTACCATATCTATTATCTGAATTATTTTTGCTAGATTTCTGCAAATCATCCATCTCATTGTAACCGTAAGCTCGTGAATTTTCAACGCCGCCATTACTCATCATTCCAGTGGTTGTAGGACTTATTATATTATCATAAGGGTTGTACTGTCGTGAATGATTTTGGTGGTGATGGAGGTTACTGTTAGTACCATCATCATTATTGCTATTATTATTTCCTTCGTTAACCAAAGATGATGATGATTGCAACTTGCTAGTAATAATATTAGACCTGATATTATTTGCAATACTATTGGCTAATTGTAAATTACTCTTATTTGCTCCAAGCTGGTTGGCATTTCTTACATCATGCATCTCCAACGACTCATCTCCACCATATTTGGAATTACTTATCGTCAGGGTAGTATCGGAGAACGGAAGGCCTGCCGTTTGTGGAGGAACTTTATTCCCATAAAACATCATATCTGGCAGTTGTGGGCTTTCATTTTGATACCCATGTAAGTTGGAAGGTCCATTAATTCTTAGAACCATACCTTCGCTAGCCCCATCACCATCATTTCGATAATACTTCATAGGCATCTTGCTTATAATTGGAGACTTAAATTCATTACTGTTCGTGCTGTTATTATTGCTGTGGTTTTTATTCTTTTCGCCAGAAGATATAGAAACAGAATTTTTCGTTCTACGCTCAGATCTTTTAGGCACATCAGCGAACATAAAATTAAATGGATTAGTTTCATCTGAAGACGCAGCAGCAATATCTGAAGACTGCGACTTCTGTGGTGGCTGTGATGCAAGTTTCTGGACAACCAGTTCTTGTGGAACTGCTTGTTGTTGCACAGTTTTCAGTTGTAATTGAACTGTCTCGACTGATTGCTTTCTTCCATATGGAGCATTTGGAGTTTGTGGAGCAATATACATATTAATGTTATTTGTGCCTGCTTTCTTCAAAGTTTTGGAACTATCACTAATGTTATTCAAAAGGTTATTATAATTTTTCACATTTCTAGGATTGTAGTTACTATGTTTATTATCAGCATTACGGTTGTCCACGTAAGAAGCGTTTTCAAGTCCCGCGTTAATGTTATTGCTGTTGTTGTTTTCCTGTCTATGATTTTTGTTTCGGTTGGCTGAGTATATATTATTCTGATATTGTAGTCTTTTGCTGTGATGATTGTATGACTTAGATTGTTGTAGTTGTGGTTGTGTTTGTGGTTGTGTTTGTGGTTGTGATTGTGGTTGTGGTTGTGGTTGTGGTTGTAGTTGTGGTTGAGGCTTCAGATGATGGCTGTGGGAGGGCTGTTGCTGTATCCCAAGATGGTGAAATTCGCTTGTTTGTTGATTTTGTGTGTGATGTCTATTTGCTTCAACCATGTTTGAAAAATATTCATTTCTTGGTGAGAAACTAGTATCATAATAATTTAAATATCCAAAGCTTGTATCAGGACTTCTTGGACTCTCAATATTGAAGTCACTGGAATCATCATGAAATCCAACTAATTGTTCTTCAACAATTACATTATTTGTATTACTATTAGGATTATCTTGGAAGCTAGACTGAAAAATGATTTGCTGTTCTTGTGGATGCTGTTGACGGGACGTTTGTAATCTAGATTGTGAAGAGTCGTAAAAATTATATGCGGCCATTCTTAAATCAGCAGTGGAATTATATTTAATCACATTTTGATTCACATTGTAATCAAAGAGATTTGACACATGAGATGAAGAATATTTATTCAAATCCAATTTAATTTCATTATTTTCCCCAACAGTAGATGGCAAAGTTGTCGGTGATGGAGGCGTATTAATAATATGAATATTATCTTTACCTGGTTCAAATTTAGGATTAATTGCAGTGATCTCACTAGGCTCTTTAGGAGAATTGGCAATCTCTTGTAATACTTTGACAACTTCCTCTCTTGTAATAATATTTTGGTCTCCTTGTATTGATGGTGTCTTCTCAGAAATTCCTTCAGTGCTATCTAATTCTTCTAACTGACCAGCTAAGGTTACTTTTTCATTATACTTCTTTATTTCCATTTTTTCTGCCACACCTTCTTGTTTTATTTGAATTTCTTCCATCATATCACCAATTATTGGTTTTTGATTCTTCAATGGTGAATCGTTATAATCA
The DNA here is from genome assembly GCA_010994365.1 of Saccharomycopsis schoenii. Lineage (NCBI taxonomy): Eukaryota > Fungi > Ascomycota > Saccharomycetes > Ascoideales > Saccharomycopsidaceae > Saccharomycopsis > Saccharomycopsis schoenii. Next base: position 365,534 of record JNFU01000012.1, on the reverse strand, counting down.
TGCTGAATAATGTTATCATTCAAATTGAGTAGTTCTTCATTATATGTACTGGAGTGCTTCACAGTTGGCAGTCCATTACCCCTAATCATTGTTGGTTGATCCTCCTTCTTATTCTTCAAGAAGTTGTATTCCTTTTCAGAGGAATCTAAAAATAAATCTGTAGGTGAGCGCGAATTTCTTTTATCTTCCTCAATATCAGATAAAGCATTTTTACCGTAATTGGCATCATTGGTAGCATATTGTTTACCTTTGTTATAATTAGAAGATTTTTGGAAAGCAGTATTATTTGTTAACTTCAAATTCATAGCCCTAGGGCCTCTGGTAACATTGACAACAGTATTAGAAGGACCAACATTCTTAATAATAATATTTTCAGGCGTAGAAGGTGACTCTTCTTCAAGATTCAAAAATTTTAAGATAGCAGAATATTCATTAGCATCTAAGATTTTACTAATGACTTTACTTCTTCTACCATCTTTTTCATTTTCGTTTCCGGGAGATCTTAAAGTGATGTTAACACTACTTCTACTTCCATTTTCTTTAAACTTTCTGTATAGCAAGCCAACAGACAGCTTTCTAGACAATTGATTAGAACTAGATTGAACTTCTTCATCATCACCAATAACAGATTCATTCTCACGTACATCAACGTGACTTATCATCTGCTCAATCGAATCCGTGACATTATTACCGCTTTCCTCAGAATTGTTAGGCATGACATTATCATCAGATCGAGCAATATCCTCACCAGATATCAAGCTAATAATATCGGAGAGATCATACAATCTTTGCAGTTCACTATGGTTAATAACAGGGCTTTCTTGCAGCAGGTGTGCTGAAATTTGAGACCGCAGACCATGTTTTCTTGGCAGGTGATGAATGATGATACTCTTTTTCTTTTTCAATTTGTTAGGCTTTTCAAAAACTAATATGTTATCAGTTTTAAGTACTGTGTTTTCTTCAATGATTTTGTTTTCTGATTGTTTAGGTGTTTCTTCCTTCTCATATAACTCAGAATCAGAAAAATTCGCAATTTTTTCGATTATCATCTTTAAATCTTCGTCTAGTACTTTGAAAGTATCTCTCTTATTCGACATACCATTAAGCAATTCCAAATTTAACATGGAATGATCAATTTTAATCTTATCATTATCAGAATGTTTTATATTTAAATCAGCGTCATCCAACGGTTTGTAAGATTCATTGTCAAAGTTTTGCTCCTCAGAAGAAGATTCTCTATCTTCATAATCATTATTTCCATTAAGAGCAATTGTAGTTTCGCCAAATTGCATATCTTTATTTTCTATTTCCTCTGTGACCTTATCCGTAACTGAAGCTTCTTTTATCTTAGTCTCAGCAGTATTATCTGAAAAATTGAAGGATTTATGTTCGACGTCGTGTTGCTTAGTTTCTAGCTGTTCATTCTCATAGATTTCAGTATCATTTTTTTTTAGGAATTCACTTATGAAAGTTATGTCTTCTTCTTTTTGTTCAATTATTTTCTCTTCTAGTAATTCCTGCGCATCATCTTTTTCAGCCTTAGCACTGTTCTTGGTGATTTCTGAATCTCCTCTAATGATGGGAACTGATTCAAAATATGCTTCATCGTTACTAGAAATCACAATAGATTGATTCTCAGCATTTTCGTCTTCATATTGTTCTCTTTCACTAGTAGCATCAGAAGTAATATCTAGAATTGATTCCAAGATATTTCCAGTACTACTTCTACCTTTACGGGCTCTTATAACTTCAGAGGCTGGGTGAGGTCTAACGAATTCTAAAACTTCTTCAGCATAGACGCTGTTATCATTACTATTAGCAGCATGGTCGATTTCTTCGTTCAACACATTGACATGTTGGTTTAAGTGATCCAACTTTTTCGACATATCAGGTTCACTACCTATAGTTTGAATTGGACTAGCTGCATCTATACTAATTTGATGGTCCTTGATTTCTTCACTATCTAAATCTTGAGCAACAGAAAGTTGAAATTTCTTTTCTGCATGATCTCCGTGAATGTATTCTGATGCTACTTGTGCATCGACAGTATCTCTTGAGCCTTCTTCTTCTAAAATTCCTTCTGAAGCAAAACGAGATTTAAGATCATCATCACCATCATCAAAGGTATAAGTATTTTCATCTTTTACTTCAACTATATTGTGAACTTCAGTTGTAACAGCAGTTTCATTCATATTATCTTGAACATTAAAATGATCTATGCTTTCATTCTTAATAGCATCAGAAATTTGATTTTCCTTTGTATCTTCAGTGTTCTTCAGTGTTTCTAAATCAGTATTCACTTGTTCCTTCACATTTACTGGTATAATTGTGTCTTGCTGTTGCTCATTTGCATCCTCAATTAAAATTGAAGGTAAGACTATATCAGTACTTTTCGCAGTATCATGGAATTCTTGATCTGGTTGATCTTCATTTTCTCGATCTGATATATTCTCTTCCAAATTAACAGACTCTTGTGATGTAGGAGTAGAAGATACTTTATGTTCTGAAGAAGTGTATGTGAGTGTATCAGTATCCATGACTTGCGAATCTCTACTTGTATTATTAGAACCAGAATTCTTTGAATTATCGACAAGGATACTCTCCTTACTATGATCTGCATGAGATTCGCCACTGACTTCATGATCGTCTTCTTCATTATCATCATCAGTTGTGGTGTCATCTATATATTTTATATCCGTATCTTCATCAAGTTTGTTGATACTTAAGATATCAACGCTTCTATCATCATCATCATGGTTTAATTCGTTATCATCGGACTTCGAGCCATATAATTCCTTGGAGTCAGGAACTGACAAGATTGACATTTCTTCTGAATGAGAATCAGAATCCAGATCTATCTGCAATTCAAACTGAATTCCATTCTTATTATCATTATGAACTTCTGAGTAATTATATTCAACAGTTTGTTCAATAACTTGATCAATAGTGACAGGATGCTCTTCTTCAAAATGTTCATGCTGTTGTACTACTTGGTCCATTGGATGAGATGGTCCTTCTAAACGGAATTCAATTTCATAGCTGTCTTCACCATTATCATGTGTTGAAATCGTATGATTATCACCGTCGCTAACATAAGCATCATTAAACTGTTGATTTGATTCACCATCAGTGTTAGATACTTCGTTGACTTTGGTATTATTATTGATGGTGATATTTTGAGTAGAAGTACTTTCACTATCGTTGATGCTAGATGTACCTTGGTTTATTAGTTTCAGTTCCGAAACATAATCGGTTTTTTTATTCTCAATGCTATTGCTTTTTATCAAAGTGCTAGAATTATCGGCACTAATACTATCCTCTTCCTTTTTATTTTTTGAAGTGTCTTTGCTCTTGTTCAAAATTTTTCCAAGCTTGGAAAGCTCAATGGCTTTCACAAGACCCGTAGAGGAGCTTTTCTTATGTCTTTTCCCTTCATTTTTACTTAGATTTAAGTTTCTCAAAGTTTCACTGTTGATGTTAACTTCATCAAGAACTGAATCAGTTGAAATTCCCTGGGCAGATAATTCTTTTCTTATAGACAAGATACTTTGATCATCTGCACAACCAGCGCTGCTGCTACGGATTAAAGTAGAATTTGAAGATGCGCTGGTTGGTGTTTGTACTGTACTGTTGCTTACCGGGATTGCATTATTAATGGAGTTAAACTTTTTACTGGTCGATTGCAAGGAAAAACGATCTAAGAAACCGATACGTGACCACTTTTGAAGAGGCAGAGGCAGCATCAATGGTGATATATCATTCTCCGAGATAGGCACATTTTCATTTGGAATAATATTATTGGATACGATATTATCGTTGCTGGTACTTCCAGAAAGAAGACCTTTAGTAATAATTCGAAGATGGTTTTTGTTCTTTTTTGAAGGAGAAGATGAAGCAGATAATGGTTTTGTTGGTTGAAGTTCCGCATTTATTGAAGTAGATAAATTATTGGTGGAAATACTGTTAGTATTATTGTTGCAATCTATAAAGGATTCGCTATTAGCTAAGGATGGTATCTTTGATAATTGTTGTAGAGAACTATTACCAATTGAAATGTCACTTGTTGGGGATTCTAGTGGTTTCATTAAATTATCAGATGCGGACACCGACGATGAATAAATCGTTCCATTTGCTTGATTATGAAGATTTGAAGTATTGTTGTTTCCTGTATTATCGAGCGGTGCATTTGAGGAAATGTTGGAAGGATATGATTCCTGAACAGGAGTAGCCACAGGAGATGAAGCACCCACCTGAAGTTCAATTTCTTCATTAACTAGTATCAAATATTCATTATACAAAAGTTTCAAAATATTATAAACATTAACTACCAATTTAAAATTTCTAAGAACCTTTGAAATGAGCTTCTCTACTGCTTCAATATCAATGGGCTCATCAAACAAATCACTTTCATTCTTATTCTTTGAAGAACTATTATTATTTTCATTGCTATTCGTTTTGGAAGAATTTGAAGTCAAAAATCTCTTCATAGGCAGGTAAATGATTATTTCAAATTCATTACTAAAACAATAATCAAATTTCTTCAAGTAAACCTTGAAGGTATTGATACAATCTCTATCATTGTTAACTAATATTGAAGTGTTTAAATTTTCTTCATCATTATCATCATCTTCCTGCTGAAAAGCCATCGATTCGTCATTCTTTTTAATATTTTTATCCAAAAATGTATCAAATTTTAACGCTGTTATTAAACAGTTGAATCTTTTTAACCCTGTGTAAACCTCTAATATTTTCAATAATATTGCATTCAATCTATGAACCGTGTACCTAGGATAAGGTAATTGATAAAATAAATTAGACTTCATTTCATTGGAAGAATTATTCACATTTTTTTGCTGAAGGAAAGAATAAGAATGATATGGATTTATTGTTGCTTTTAATTTTTTCAAGTAAATATGAAGTAAATTAAGAAATACTGGTAATCCAGAGAAGGTCAACTGAACAGCCTTATCTATGTCATCGAAATTATTTTTGAAAGCTGATAATCCATCCACATTGATGTAAAAATTACTCAAATTAAATAAATCTGTTGGATCTAGAATATCAGAAAGAAAAGAGACATCACTATAAAGCTTTGCAAATCTTGAATTTCCTGAAATCATTGGTCTCAAAGAAGAGATTACACTACTTCTCTGCTTGATGTGTGTAACTAGTTTCTTTTGATAGTAGGACTTAGCTAGAAGCCCCAATCTTTGTAATTGTTGAACTAGTATCAAAGTCTCTTTATAATCTATCAAAGATTTCAAATTGAAATCAGACATATCATTATTGAATTGATTAATTTTGAAAATCAACGTGTCAATACCATTATCAAGGGTCAGTAGTTTCAAATTATCCAACTGGTCTTGCGGAAGCTTATTATTATTGAAAATCTCATTAAGAAAGTCATTTGGGATAGAATTCAAATTGAAAGAAAATCCGGTTTGCAAAGCGATATAACTGATACAAGGAATTGCACCCAATTTTGAATTCTCGGCCAGGTTATTGTGGTTAGAATTATTTAAACTGAAAGAGGTTGCTTCAGGGCTAGTTGGTTTGTAAAGAGGATTCAAAATAGAGACCTTTTTAACCAACTTAGGAAGAGAATGCAATATATTATCTATTCTAACAATCGCAAACAAATATTGTGCTATTTGGAAATCTGATGAAGTGTAAAAGAAATTTGGCAAAGTCCCATTAGAGGAAATTGGAGATGATGGTGTCTTAGGCGGCGATGCTGCAGATGGATAGGAAGACGAAGTCGGGGTTGAAGGATTGGATAGCAGCAATTGAGAGTTTGGATTACTGATGTTTAGATGATTTAGATTATGTCTTTTATTTGGAACCTGCTTCTGCTTCAGAGGATTTCTCTCGGCTGGTGTGGCCATTGTGTTTGACTGTTCTTTCGGTGTATTATTCATTTATTCAACACTGTAATGTTGTCGGGGGATTAAATATTTGTCTATGAATAATAAGAATGTTTGATTTTATCTGAAATGCTAGGAGTATTTTGGAATATACATATATACAGTTATATACATATGTTTATATATATATATACTTTGCTGTTTTACAATACTGTGTCGAGATTAAGCTTTCTAACTGTTGCTCAGTTTTACCTAATTATTTTACTCTCAGTATTTTTTTTTCTTTTTTTGTAAATTTCTGTTTTTTTTCAACATATAGAAGAGACTAAACATGGACTACGCTTCATAACTTTTCTGAGAATCTAGTTTTTTTCCTTGTTGTACTCAGAATCTGTTTTTCTTCTTTGTTTTCTTTTGTATGCGTGTCGCGGCATGCCTATTATCGTTTGCTTGCGGAACCAGTATTGTTCAGTTCCGAACTCAAAATCACCTTCCACATATCAATTATTAAAGCTTTAGATCTTCCTATAGAACATTTCTCTTCTAGTTCTTATTGGATGACAGAGCGGTTCATCGGTCCACAAAGTGCTGTACCCATAGAAACGCGTGCTGTTTGCGAAAGATATCCTAAGGCAGAAAATCTAAAGAATAGCCAAATTGCGATCTTTTTTTAACTAATAATCAATTCCAGATGTTTTTATTTCCAAAGAATTTAAATAAAATTATGTCTGTGATTGGTTTTTATGTGTTGTAAATTTTTAAGAAAATTTTTAGTTAATTATTCTTATTATTTTTTTTAAAAAAAATTCAGTAGAAATCTTTTAATGATTGTAATTTGTAATTGACCCAGCAAGTAATCAATGTAATTGAAAACTTATTACTATCATAGATAATTTTTTGCCTTAAGTTATGGCTAAATATTCTTAGTATTTTGTATAGTTTTAATAAACATATCAAATCTTGAATCACAAAATATAGAAAAACATATATCACTTACAAAATAAGAAAAATTATTAACTAAATGCATGTCATTTAAATGTCAAATAATAAAATTTTTACTAACAACCACCACTATACATTTGCGAATGAAGCCGATAAAATGCTGAATTTACACACACATACATGTATATGAAATTTATTACAACCACTACCCCAAGTATCTTCTCACACAAATATACATATATGTAGGCCAATAATACATAACTAGCCTGACCCCCTTTGATCTTAATATGAAAAACTTTGCTCAAGAGAGAAATAATAGGTTAGAGTTAAATCAGCCAAAACCACCTCAATGAAACATCATCTAATATCGGCTTTATCACGTGAAGTTAAGCATATAATAGAAAAGCCTTTACAAGGGGTATTTTAACCTAAACTAAGTGCATAGATCTTTGAAAAGTACCAGTGCCCTTATATTTTTTATCATCATTGTTATGTTCGTAATTAACAGGCATGTTTGTAAGGTTTCTAATTGATCGCAACTAAATCTACTTTTATGCTGAAAATAAATATGTCAAATGATACGAATTATTTACCCTGGAAAGCTGATATAAAGTAATTTCAAGCAGTTTGCAGCCCCAGACATATGGTCCAAGAGATATGCTGATATCAGAAGTATAATAGAACCCCAGAACATCATCTCTAGTTGTGATTTTTATTTTTACGTCAAGATAACAAACTTAAAAATAGAGACATCCAGCACAAAATATACTTCAAGATAAAGCCGTTCATCTAAGATCCCTCCTCTAAAATACGTTTGAATGGTACTATAAATGAAAACCTGTATTACGAGTTTAGACTGCCATTTATTTTATTATGCATGCATGCTGTTCCCGCTCTCGAGGAGAAATATGCGTGCGCTTGTTTTTTTTTCTTTTAAAAATTCAACATGCAGATCAACAGAAAAATAAATAAAAATCAATACCTATTTTCTGTTTCTATTTACGTTGTACACCTTTCCTGACGGGCTAATTATACCATACGGCATTTTCCTATTGGAACGAAAATGAGCATACAAATTTTTTTGGTTGAAGCTAATGGCTTTTGATATTTTATAAATTTACGCATGTCAAGTTTTTTGCTTTAAAATGCCTTTCATTCTAAATTTAGATGAAAGGATATGCGGAGATCGTTTATTGTAGCTTTCCTTTAAGCCTTTTGACAATTTGATGAACATTAGAACTATGTTTAAAATGATAGTCATATAAATAGGAAGCATATTATCTAAATTTTTTAAGTTGTCTTATTTGTTTTCAGGATTATTGTTTTCTCTCTTCTTCCCCAATAAACTTTAATTACTCTGTTATTCTTTGCAAATAATAACGGAAAATAGTCAATATTCCACTATTATTATTCAAATACAATTAATTTCGGAAAAATGATGGTCAAATACTCAGCATTGGCAGCCTTGTTGCCTTTGATTTCAGCAATGCCTCTTCCAATCCAATTGAACTTTACGATTGTCACACTGTCAACTGAAGATTTTTCCTCATTATCTTCAACTTCTTTATATGCTCAAGCAACTTCAGAATGTCCTGATTGTCTTGACGGATTTCCTGGTATTCCAGGTGTTCATGGTCCAGATGGCCAGTATAATGAAAACTCTTTAAGATACTCCGCCACTAACGATGCTTATAATTATTCCTCATTATCTTCAAGTTCTTTATATGCTCAAGCAACTTCAGGATGTCTTGATTGTCTTGACGGATTCCCTGGCGTCCCAGGTGTTCACGGCCCTGATGGCCAATATAATGAAAACCTTTTACAACTAAGTAAAAGAGACTCTGCCATTGACGATGCTTCTTCTAATTATAATAATAGTAATATTGATGATAATGGTGACAATGTCATGTACATTTATACTGATGATTCAGGTAATGAATTCATAATTGAAAACGCCGATCTTGGTAATGGTACCAGTAATTTTGGTAACGACACTAATAATCTTGGATACAATACAATTGATGATGATACGATTGTGCTTTCTGATGATAGTCCTCTTTTTGTTAGTTATGATCCTTCTAGTAATGATAATTCTCAAAATATTGATGGTGTTCAAGATAAATTGTTTGGTTGGTTTGAAAATAAAACTAAAGAGAAAGATGATAGCTATTCCTTGCCTGATTTTGGATACCAATCTGTACAAGTTAACAACAAATCAGTTTTGCAACCTCTTCTGAAAATTGCACAGACTTTTAATGAAACTTCAACTGGCGATGACAATTTACAAAATAAAAATTTTTATAGCCCTGTTCTGACTGTTCCTATTTATGACAAACCATTGAATCAATCAGCATATCAGCAAGTGAATATTACTGATCTTGATACTGATATTGACGATGATGGTTCATCAGTGGAAAAAAGAAGTTTATTATTTAATGTTTTTCACAAAATTGCAAAAACAAACGATGAAGATCAAATTGAAGTATCTTTAGATAAATCGAACGGTTTATATTTTTTATCAATCAGACTTGGGTTTTTTGATCATAAAGTCTCTCTTCTTTTAGATACAGAATCTTCTGATATGGTTGTTAGAAGTAACGATGCTGGTTCGTTCATTCCAAAGAGAAACGTTTTCAATCCATTCTACTCATCTACTTTCAATAAGATTGGACCAGATTTCAAAACTTCTTTATCTAATATTGTTATTGAAGACCAAATTAGCACATTCAAATTACCACCTTCTAGAAATGCTGTTGATACTACAGGTTTCTGGGGCTCCGATAATGTAATTTTTAACATACATGACAGAACTTCGTATGAAGTTCTGAATGCTATTATTGGCTTTGCTAGAAGTACTGACTTAGAATACGATGGTGTTTTAGGATTAGGACCTAAGAGTCAAGAAGCTAGTTTTATTTATGCTAACAAATCCTCCTACGATAGTTTTTTCTATATGATGAAGAACCAAAGCTTAATCAATGAAGAAGGGTTCACCTTGAACTTGAATAAGAGTACTGCTAGTTTTGGTAAATTGAATGCATCTGATTTCCATACTTCTGCCACATTAGATTTTGAAAGTCAAAAGAACGGCATGTACTTTAATCTTGACAGTTTCAAGTTTGGCGATGAAGAATTGATCAATACTTCTACCAAGGCAAAGATATCCACAGTTTCTAAGTACACTAAAATTCCAAAAACAATTTTTGATTCCAAATTCAAGGGTAGATTTGGAAACTATTCCCAAAATTATGAAAACTACATGGTTGATTGTAATCTTGCTAAAAATTCTGGTGCTGAAGATTTGAAATTTAATTTTGATGGTACTGAAGTTACTATTCCATTTGAAAAATTGATTGTTCAAGAGTTCCCATCTATAATGAAGATTGATCAATGTGTTTTAGGTGTTGTCGCTAATGATGAAAATGAAGATGAGTTCGTTCTTGGAAGAGCTTTCTTGGAAAGTACGCCTGTTCATTATAACTTAGAAACAAGCCAGATAACCATTGCTGGTAACTAATTTTCTTATTTTTATCTCATTTTTATATTATTGTTTTTCCATTTTAATTCTTCTATTCTACTTCTATTCTAAATAAGTTGATTTTGTATTATTATTCCGATATATATTCAAAGCTGTCTCAATGAAATCCTCTATTTGTTTTTTTTCTCAATGAAATCCTCTATTTGTTTTCATCTTGTGTTCAAACTTGAGGTAGATTTAACGTTTCCTCGTTTATGCATTATACCACTTCATTAAGTAGGTTATGTAAATTCAGTGCTACATTTTAAAAATATGTTTCTTTTTAACAAAATTCTCATATTAATAGTACAAGTACAATGCTATATTGCTTATAAAACTAATCTAAATAGTGAACTAATAACTTTTTATTACCACCATTAAGTATCTGCTCGCTTAATCCCAATAATTTCCAATCCATTTCGTTTTGAGCTCTATAAATATGAATTTCTCTACTTGGTTTGTAAACTGGTGAATCCTTGTTATCGTCCAAAGTATCATCATCATCATAATCATAAAAACTAAGACAATCTCTTAGACTGCTATCACTGACACTCCTTAATATGTCAACGTTATTATCGTAACAGTAGCTCGAGGCGTTATGTATTCTGTTACCTAAAATCAGAGAGTTATATGAATTGTCAAATGTAGCACTTTTTATCGGTAATTTTGGTTTATACGAACTATTCGCAAAACTTTGATTTGCTCTTTGTAGCACCTGAATAGGATTATGATTAGACTCACGAATATCTCCTTCAGAATTTTCAGTATCAGAAGAATCAGAGTCAGAGTTATAGCTAAGATTGATTTTGTTAATACTTATTTTGCCCTGTTTGTATGACGAATTAATTAATTTCACATTCTCATATTCCTGAACGATCCATTTTAATAAGTTTCTGCTGGTTACACGATCAAAAGGAGATACTGTCAAAGGTTGACTAAATTTGATCGAGTTGTTATTAAAACTCGAGTTAATGATCTTGATTTTAAATACTAATTCATATTTAATAGAAAAAAGTTTACCTTGGGTGGTGAATCCCTGCATAAGTGATAAAGGAATTTCCTGATTAATCTTGTCTAATATTTTTGTATTTGTGGCAACTGTTTTAAAATTTAGGGGAGTTGTACTTGCACGACTAATAGAATGTTCTGCCTGACAATTATTATTTGTGGACATTGCAGTGATATCATGGTTTGTAGAAGTAAATGGCTGCCCACGATTTGCATCAGTTGAATTACGAGTAGTAGCAGGCCCGCCTGCTGTGTTAGTGTTATAGTTCATTGACTGTAAAGACGTAGTTGAAGAACTTGCTGAAAAATCCCATGTCTTTCTTTTGAAACCATTGGTGAATTTCTTTGTCAACTGATTATTACTTTCGGGAATATTGATTCTCGGAGCTATTGATAATTTATTATTATTCACAGGATTGTAAGTAGAATTATCCAAAATTGTAGATAATTCAGATGGAAAATCAAATGATATCTGCGTTGTAATTTCATCATCTAATAAAGTGTCAAAATCTTGCTGTTTGGATAATAATTTTGTTTGTTTGGAGTGCATTACATTTTTGTTTTTATACGTTAGAATTTCTCTTAATTCAAAATACATTTTCTTCAATTTGAAGGCGCTTGGCTTTTTCTTTATCAAACCAGTCTTCTTCAACATAAAAGAATCATGATTTACATTTTTAGAAAGATAATCTTTATTTGGCAGAATCTTGAGATAGACCAAAACCTCATCATTTGGACCCACTGAAGAAGCAGGAATAGAATATTCCACAACAGTATCGACAGAATCAATAGTTTTGGTTATTGGTTCATTGTATTGCTGATATAAAGGTAATGTGTCATATCTTTTGATTATTATAGGAAAAGATATTTGAAAGGGCTCAACACGAAAGTTTCTCTCCAAATCTTCTTCGAATAATGCCTGGGGATCCGCTATACTGTTATTAGCATTGCTTGTGTGGTTGTTAGGTTGAAATCTATAATACCAACCAATTTTAATATTCAATTCATGAGTGGTCTTCGAATTCCATCGACTGTTCTGGCCCGTTGATATTATATCATTGGGTATTGGTATTATAAATGGCAAGTCGATCCCTAAAGTCTTTTCATCTTCCTCTCCCGAATACGTTGATCTCTCTTTTCCAGGACTGCCACCTTTTTTCTGCAGTTTCGAAGCTTCTCTATTGTATATCACCCTTTTGTAAATAGTGAATTTCTCGCTTAAATCTGTATTTGTGACTGTCTGCGGGATTGATACTGATTGCAAAGTGTTCAATTCTAAGATGACCTTGCTGATTATGAATGGTTTTCCATCTTTGGAACGGATTTCCAACATGCTATCGATTCTTGGACATGTTTTTGGAACCCCCGGGCATCCTCGTACCAAGCTCTGATTAGAAGCTGCTAGGTTAACTGCAAATGGTTCTGTGGGCATATTATGATGTCTCTTGTCACTTTACTGAATTTAATATTTATATTTCGGTTATGAGTATAAGTGCAACACTCGGTTGATTAAGTTAATCTATTATGCCAATTAATCGCTAGCTAATATTCAGTTCGAAATTCTATTTAATATTTAATAATTTACCAAACTCTTTTAGCAGAAAAAAAAACTATTATTTATATCGTTATATATTGCTGTTACATTATTATCTATTTATCTATCTAATATATGATAGAATGATTTTTTCTCCTTCGTTTTTCCTTTTTTTTCCCTGCTTCATATTAATATATGAAAAGTTTAGTGAAAAGAGGCAAGTTCGTTTGTTAGCGCGCTTATTGTATTTATCTAGACCGTTTCTATAAATAAATAATCGGAAAACAGCAATTGAACTTCAGTCCGATATTGTAATGCTGCATCTTCAATCCATCAAGCAGAGTAAACCGTTTTAGGAAAAAGGAAAAAAGGCTGTGAAAACACAATTTTAAACTTCTATCACGTAAATATTTCGGATACACATACGTATAATTAACTCAAAGAAGGCTGTATCTACATCATGACTCTTTCAGTTGGGCAAAGGATTCTCTACAATAATGACCGTTGTACAATAAAATATATTGGCCATATAAATCAATGGGGCAATGATGTCGAAGCATTGGGGATTGAGTTTGATGTTGACGTGCAAAAGGGTAAGAATGCAGGATTGGGCTATTTCAAAACATTTAAGAATCTCAAACAGGGGCTATTTAGTAAAATTAATATAAAGCTAAAGGATAAAGTGGTACTTGGTATTGAATTTGAGAAGGCTTTATATTTACAGTATTCAAGCTTGAAACTTACCGAAGATGGTGAGCAGATCAAAGTGGTAGAAAATGAATCAGTTATTGAGTTTAACAGTAAGGTGGTAGAAAAGTATGGATTTGACGAATTGTGCAAATATAATGCAAATTTCAAAAATTTGCATACGATATCTTTAGATAATATGGGAATATCAACATTTTCTATCAACCATGCAAACACTCTAATTTTGCCAAATTTGAAAACTTTGGATTTATCCAGAAATCTATTCACATCTTTTGGTTCATTGATAGAAAATCTTTATCGAACATGCCCAAATTTAGAAACTTTGAATCTTACCAGCAATAATTTTTATCAACTGCGGTGTGAATTGAGCAATAGTTTTCAATTTAGGAGTTTAAAAGTATTGAATTTGACAAGTTGTTGCATTACAAAAATCACTTTATTTTCAATTTTATCACCTCATTCATCCCTTAGCAATTTAGAGGATTTAAATATCACGAATAATTATATCTCAAATGAGTGGTTTGATGCCAATGATGAAATTAGTTGCAAATATATTGACAAGTCAGAGCATCATATGCATCTCAGAAGACTAAATTTGTCAAATAATTGCTTCACACATTTTCCTTGGATTATATTTAAGATACTTCCAAATATACAAAGTTTGGATCTTTCAGCCAATGAGATATCGATCATACCTCACGATATTCCATTACAAGAATATACAAAAAAAGATAAAAATATTATAGATATTCAAGGAGTGAACATTAATGAGGAAATTTTCCGAAATGTCAGATCCTTGAATTTAAACTATAATAATATGCAAATATTAGATTTGGATATTTTAAATTACAAATTTGCTGAGTTGGTAGATTTGCAAATAAACTATAACTTAAAAATCGTTAAACAAATAATCGACCAATGTACTAATATTGAAGATCCTGATGATAATAATGATAAAATAATGAAATTTAAGAGTAGAATAAAATATGACACCACGATTTACAGTAATAATTATTCAGAAATCTTACATCTTGCCAGTGACTATGACGATCATATTAATGATAGTGATGATGCGTATGAATTTGATCATATCATAAACGATGAATTATTTGTGAATACAATTTACAGATTCAACAAGACCTTACAAAAATTGAATAAAAGTTCTATTATGAATGAGAGAAAAAATTCGGAATTATATTTTATTTCAAAGTTCAAAAAGTTGCCATATCTAAAGTTCAGCAACTTTAACAATCAACGATTTGAAGAGATTTGTTATGATTACAATTGCAAAGATAAATTTGAAGCTCCGCACTCAACTAATGAAAAAGATAGAAATAACAAAATTAAAGAGTTAGAGATACCAGGGTATGGTATTTTTATGTTTAAAATGTTAACGTTGCATGTTGAATATGATTCCAAAGTTTTAACTATTAACATTTTCGAAAGTTGTAAAGTTAATCAATTGAAAACGAAGATTAAAGAAAAATTTGGAATCCACTCTATTCTAAATATACAATTATCATACCAGTTGTGCAATAATAAAATTTTGCAAGATTTAAATAATAATGAAGATGAGCTTTCAATTTACAATATACCCAATAATACATACATTACCTTTAAATATATAGATATATATCACCAATGATTCAAACTATCATTGACGTTATTTATTTCAACATTATTTATATCAGTATTTTTAACAGACAACGCATTTTTAGTTTTACTATCTTTATCATTGATTGTAGTATATTTTAAATTCAAAATACCACCAGTAAGAATTCTTTTACCCCAAGAGCCGACAGCAGGATCACCAGTTTCATCTCTACACTGTTTTAAGAATGGCAAAAGAGATGTACCACCAGTACCTCTCATTTCCTTGCTAGTCGTCTTTGTGGCTAAACCAACCTTTAATGTTTTCGTACTGCTCTTTATCTGTGAAGGCAATACTATATATCTTGTGACTATTTGTATATGCTTATCTCTGAAAGATTTAAGCATAGCCAAACATGCGTCGTAAGATAAAACTAATTCAGGATGTTCTCTAGTATTTTCTTTCACGAGTTTCTCTAGTATACAATGCTTCGATAGTTCGTTCAAAAACCTACGATGGTTTCTAGGCATATAATTTTTCATATCTTCCATGTAGTTGGTTTTAGACAGATCTGTGGTAGCCTTTAAAGTAGCAGTTGTAGAAGAAGGGCGTTTTCCTGTTGGATGATGCTTAACATTTAACAAGGTATCAAAAAACTGAATTAATGATGACTGAGCATTAGAACCACCACTCAAAAGTTTCAATTCTTTTTCATCGGTGGTCTCAGATACTTCATACCAAACGCCGTTTTCCTTTAGCTTGAAATCTTTCATATTCTTCCAACCAGATAAAAATGGACGGATCTTAAAATAGAACACGTAAGGGTCACAAAGCTCCTCCATTTTCATTAATATTGTACTTAAATTATCAATGTTTTCTGCCAAAGCTTGCAAGGACAAGTTCAAGTTATGGAAATCTTTTGCTTGAGCAAACTCAAGACACTTCATACCGGTGTTTATACATTTCGCACCCTCTATTTCAAAATGAACACTAATAAGGTAGAACCAACTCTCGTCGGAGGAGCCAGTGAAGGTGTTAATTGTGGAAAAGTTATCCAATTCGATGTCGGTGACTTTTTTGTAGTCTTTTAGCTTAAATGCCGGCTTGAAATTCCATAGAACGGTTGAGGCATAGGTTGCAACTGGAGGGACACCCAAATAGTCGCTTACCTTTATCAAGGGAATCGATAGCTGTTTCGGTAAGGTGTCACTTGGAGCGTCGTTGTAAACCCAGACGTAGGCATGGGTCAAAAAGGACAAGATCACATGGGCCCGTTGGTACTCTGCCCTACCCTGTAGACGCTGGACATCCAACAACGGCACATGGTTGTCAACAACATACCTGACCTTGCTGTTCAAGATAAGCACAGGCAAGTTTTCGACTGCCGATTCCCACGGCTTGAAGTATTCGTCGGCGAGCCTCTCGACCGGCAAGCTCTCAGAAATGAAGCCTGTGGAAGGCGAGACATCGTAGTCGTAGAGATTTGGTAACGTCATGGCGTTTTCTAATTTATTATATGTCCTGGAAAGGCTGTGTGTGCGCAGCAGTCGCGAGAATAATATGCCAGGTGTGTAATGGTGCTATGTATTAGTGAGCAGCCAATGTCAGTCGAAAGATGGGCAAGTGTCTATTTGCACAATATGGAGGCCAAAGAGACAGTTTGGGGAGAATATTTAATATGAAATCAATAGGATAAGATATTTAGTCGTATCTAGTTGTCAGTTTAATAGGCCAAGAGATAATATAATATTTGGCATAGGCAAAACAGATATCAACTGTTTAAATATGGTCAAAGGAGTCAAAAAGAGTATTCTATTTCTAATATTTTTTTTAGCTTTTTTTTCACTTTTTTTTCAGCCAATCATCATCGCCATCTGATGAGCCCCATTTGTTCCGGTTTTTTCCAGACCTGGTTGCCGTTATATAGCCGCCTCTAATTTTTTTCTCTTCGTTAGCCACAAAAAATACAATTAGCAATTCAGTCACACAATAAATATGCACGTAAACAACCTTATCCCCAGGGCTTCGCAACCAATAACCGGTTAACTGAACCCCCTAAACACACATACTATGCAAGGCACAGTGAAAACACTACAGGTGGGTGAGAATAGAGCCTGGCGAGCAAGGAAGTTGGACAAAAGCAACGACGAGACAGCGAATACTAGGAGACAGCTGACATCAGGAACCAGCTGGTATCAGGAGACATACAATTTCAGAATGCACCACGGCCATCACAGAATTGGGAGCGGCAGTGCAGTTTGATTGCGACAACAACCAACGCTTTATGTCAGATCATCGCTACCTGACCCCACAATAGATATTTTCAAAAAAAAAACCCCCAGAACAGATGACCCCAGCCATGTGTCAAAAACCGCTAGACTGACTGTTAGAGGTGCAACACTGTGCCTGCATGCTTCCCCGCCTACCGCCAAGTAAGATGCTATCAACGGCCAGATGAAAGCATTGGATCCCTAGGGTGTTGAAAAGAGTTATATATAGATATCCGAAAGATGTTGGGGAGACAATGTAGCGAGTTTGCAAGACAAGCCTTTTCGTGTGCCAGAGTTTTCTTGGTCTTCTGCGATTTTGTTTTTCTGCATGTTGAAATACAAAGCTGAAGCGCGTCCGCAGTGTATTTTTCTTGTGCTTGAGAGGCCCACTGTTACATAAGCGAAAACCGAAAAAACGACAAGAAACCCATAACGGAAATGTGGGGAGCTCGCGTTTTTGCTGGTGTCAGTAGATGGCCAAGGGTCCCCACTGAACTTGTAGAGCGTACCGGGTTGTAGAACCAGACCGACTATAAGTAGCGAGTGGTTTTTCCATCAGCAGGACAGCAGATGTGTTTTGATAGCTAGTATATATACGAGATATTGTACTATACACAAAAAAAAAATTGCTAACAATCTGTCCATAGAACAAAAATGAAGTTTACCAACGCCATCTTATTATCAATGTGTGCTTTGCAGGTAGCTAACACCGCACCAGTCGCTGGCTTTCCAGATGGTGGTTTGGAGAAGCGTTCTTTCTTGCTGAAATCTTCGAGCTCCAAAACAGGATCTAGTTCTGCATCCTCAGGCCACACGTCTACAGGATCCAGCTCTTCGTCCTCAGGCCACACGTCTACAGGATCCAGCTCTTCGTCCTCAGGCCACACATCTGCAGGATCCAGTTCTGCATCCTCAAGTCACGCATCTACCGGAACCACCTCAAAGAGCCAAAGCTCTTCAAGCCACGAGTCGTCAGTGAAGACATCTTCCCTTGCAAGCTCCAATACCGGATCATCATCATCTTCTTCTTCCTTGTCCTCCTCCTCTTCTACAAAGGTCCACAAGGATTCACCTTCTGCTGAAGTCACCGCTTCAACTAAGGCATCAGAACCCGAAGCATCTTCTTCAAGTTCTTCCAAAAAAACCAGCCAGGAATCCACTGCCAGCACAAGCTCAGATGAATCAAGCCTGATTTTCCACAAAGTAGGTTCAACAGTGAAGGGCGTCGCTTCTGACATTGGATCACGTGTACTTATGATATCAAGCAACTTGGCTCTTTCGAATGCTATATATGGAACTTCATCAGATTCAAATACCGAAGCAGAAAACGATAGTCCAACCTATGGAACAATGCAATTTGTGGTAGCCGCGGATAATGGCACTGAATACACAACCACTATTACAGCCCCTGCCTCTTATTTTACCACAGCCGCTGATGGTGTGCACATTAGAACAGACGTTTACTCTGAAATTCTTAGCTCCATCAGCCCAACTCAAACCGCAATCGCTACTGGCATCTAGTTGACATTTATGCGATTTGTTCAGAATTTTTATTTTCAGCATCACTTTATCAGTCTCATTTTATCATTACACTCAGTAAGTTTATAGAATTAAATCATAGAAGTAAAAAATTTATCTCAGAAACACTAGATGTAATAAAACACATCGCGTAAGTACAGTAAATTTAACATTATAAGGATATTCTTATTGTTTCAAAACTCTGTCATAGTCCGCCTATTGTTCTCATTGATGGTAAGTAGCTTGTGAGAATCAATAAATCTTCGCTTAGAAACAAGGCGTGCATAAACTGTGTCATATTATACAAACTCCTTAAAAAGCGTTAGTTATAAATAGCCCAGTTAGACAAACAAATAACTGTACAAAAGAATTTGTGTCTAGTTTCCCCATAATGTGACAATAAACAAGAAATTGAAAGAGTCTAGCGGCTAATGTTGAAAACCTGTGTGTTTCAAGTAAGAAAAATACCAACTTGCATCATCGAAAAAGACGTTATTAACGAGTCGCATGAATTGCTACATGCATCATCCGTAGTAGTATCCAAACGAACTTTGGGTTCACCTGCAAAAAAATTAGACAGATTTCAACATGAAGAAACAATCAATATCAGCTTGCTATATAAAAGCAGTTATGAATAACTATTAACGTGAAGCGCCAATATTCAAGCTTGAAATGATTTCTCTATTAATTAAATATATTTGACACCACCAATTAAGAAAAACAAAATGAAATTTGCTTATATTTTATTTTTATCTCTCTATTCCTTGCAGATGGCTAACTCTGCTCCACTCAGTTTGAGCTCTGGTGCCTCAGCTGTTAAAAGTTTTTTTAGTTCAGCTGCTTCTGCGGCTAAATCAGCCACAAAATCATTAAAATCCAGCGGAACAACATCTCTGAAATCAAGCTCCAAAGAATCCGAAAGTGAAAAAAGTAATACTATTAAGACTGTATCACAGGTAAAGACTACCAAGAATGCAGCCACGTCTACGCACAGCGAAGCTTCCAAAGCAACTTCAACTTTACAGACTGTTAAGATTACAGAACTGTATACAAAGAATGAGGCCTCCAAGGCTACCTCAACATTGCAAACATCACAGACTACAAAACTGACTACACATAGTGGAACCTCCAAAACCACTTCAACGTTGGAAACCTCAAAAACTACGACACTGTATACACATGCAACAACAACGTCATCTGAGGCAGAGCCTACTGAATCTGAGTCTTCAACAGAAGAAGACTCCACTGCTGAAACCAAAGAAGAATCCGCTAAGTCTGATGAATCTGCTACTAAAAAATCTGGTATTATGCTGAAGTTGGGATCTACAGCAAAAAATATTGCTGTTGATGGTGTTGTGGGTGTCCTTATTACATCGGTAGGTAGTTTTGCAACAGATATGATTTCAGACTATTTCTCAGGTTCAAGCTCAAGTAATAGTAGTTCAAGCGACAGTAGTGATAGTAGCAGTAGTAGCACTGCCGGATCAGCAACTGCTTTACCATCAGACAGTAATTCTACTCTATATGCCACAGTCGCCTTTATTACAACTGATACTAATGGGAAAGCAGGAACAACGACATTAACTGCTCCTGTAACTGATTTTACAAGTGGTCCAGATGGTATTTACTTAAGAAGTGACATTTTCACAGATGGTTCTACTGATTACACTACAAATCTGACTCTCTTTACTAGTTCCACAGATTTACCAGCCTCCACATATATTGAAACCGCCGTCACATCAGCAACCGATGAAACTGACTCAGCTATGAGTACTGCCTACTTTGATTACTCCGTGTATTCGTACGAAGGTAGTATCGGATCCACCACGTTGTAGAAGAACGCAGGCATATGGTCTACATGTCCTTTTATTTTCAAGAGCGTTATAATAGTCTTTTTTGTTGTTGATCTTCTTGTTTTCCTACTTCTTATTCTTGTTGTTGTAATTTTATCCTAATAATATATATATATATAGAACTTAATAGACCCAATTAAATTTAATAATGATACAATCATGATCTACAGTCTGCAAGTAAGTTCCCCTCTATATGGAAAAGCCTATTAATATTGATTATTCTGGAACTATTTAAACAATTTACTAATAAAAGTCAATGAACAATACTAGCTCTACCTTCTCTTTCTAATGGCGGAACTCCCAGCAAGCTGTCTGAGATAGGTACTGCACCCATTAATCCTTTACTTGAGGCAAAATCGCTTGATCTTAGCTTCATGTAATCTGGTGTATAGTATTCATCCAAAATAGGATGCATCAAAACTGTTTGCTCCTTTATGGTGAGTACGGTATTTGTTGGAATAGTGATCCAATCTTTTCTTTCAAAAGTCAAGGGTTCCGAGGCAACCATTATAACATCTTGTTTTCTATCCAATCTTTCCATCTTGTATTGGCCTGGAGAATACTCAATAAAGTTGGATCCACACAGGAAATTCAAAGATGCAGCTTCTTGAGTCTTTGAACTAATGTATCTAGTTATCACTATGTTACTTGAGTCTGTTACTGCAAAATTCAAAAGTGAAGGTTCATTAGAGTAATCTGGATCATTTTTGTCTACCTCCTTGCTTACCCTGTTTATTATCTCTATTGTTTTAAGCAATGCTTCGCGTATTATTTTGCCTGCGTCCTTGGAAGCTATTTTGAATCTGGGATCGTAGCCCATCTTGTTTAATATATCCAAAAATAGCGCGAAGGAGACTTCCGAATCCGTGGATCCTTGAATAAACAAGAAGAACTCATCGTCTACTAAATCCAATAGCTTTCTTTTGATTTTCTTGAAGTTTGCAATACCTCCGTTATGCATAAACATGTAGTTGTAATATGTGAAAGGATGGCAATTGTTTTCACTCAAACTACCATAGGTTGAGGCCCGGACATGTGCAAATATCAATTTCGACTTGGTCTTCTCAGCCAACGTCTGCAAATTTTGATTATTCCAGGCGGGAGTGATAGCACGGAAAATACAAGGAGAGGAATCCTCACCATTGTAATAGCCTAGCCCAAAGCCGTCACCGTTGATGGGTCTTCTCATATCTAAACGTAGTCTCAGGTCATATGACTGATTAATGATGGAATGTGCTGGATTGGTTAGCAAATGCGAAAGCCTGATGTCTTCTTTTCCTTTAAAAATTAAGAACCTGCACATATTTCTTTTTGTATCTGTTCAGCGGAGGGTTTATATTAATAAAGATTTACTGAAATAAGAGTTTACAAGATAAGAATCAGTCTATTATTTCTGTAATTTTGATATATATAAAAAGTAGCAGTAGGTAAAAGAGGCAAGACACACAGGTTAAGTATCAAAAGTCAAAAATGAATAAGGAGGAAAAAAAAAAAAGAAAAAATGTTAGAGATTTCTTTCTGACTCAAAACTGTAACAGGCCAGTCAAATTCACACCACACTGTGCCTGTCTTTTATGCTTTCGCGCTGCACGTGATATGATATTTTTCCGATTACTGCAAGTAATGCATCCGGACCGGTTTTAGGCCGTTTTTTTTTTATTTTCTGCTTTTTATTTTTCCCGTTGAATAGAAGGAGAAAAAAGATTCTAGACTAATACGTCATTTTGATAATTTAAATGCGGTCATGACAATTATAAATCGACATGACAATTATAAATCAACATGACAAAGTTGCAATCCCTAGCCCATCTATTATCAATTGCCCAAGTATAAATAGCGGTAGTTTTTTTTTGTAACGATTCATGTTTGTGAGTGAGAACTGACCCGAGGATTAGCTTACTTTATTATTGTTGTTGTTGTTGTTGTTATCATCTTCATCATTATCGCCGAGGTAAAAAAAAATTAGTCAACAAACCAAAAACATGTCCATTCAATCAAGATCGATAGGAAGAGTAGATTATTTACCACTTGACCAGATCAGGAGACCGATTCCACCTGTGTTGGATCCCCAAAAAATAGATGCCATGGCGTCCACTTTAAGTGGCCATCCAATGGCTTCGTCCACGTGCACTTTGGAAGACGCCTCGAATCTAAATGGCGAGCTTCCTCCCATTGACGTGCTACATGTGCGAGAGAATGGCACTAGCTACTATTTTGCGTTTGGGGGATGCCACAGATTTCAGGCATATACGAGATTGAGAACAAAGGACCATGAACCAATGGTCAAATGCAAGATTCTTCCAGCCACAAAGAAGCAGCTTAAGGTGTACTTGGGGGCTACTGTTGATTCGATTTTTCCTTAGAAGATATCAGAAATAAAATAGATAAAAAAGAATAAATAGAATAATATATGTACTTTACTACAGTCACCACTATTAGTTTTCTTTAATTGTAGGATTGCGACTATGGCACATTAAAAGATCAATATTGGTTTCAAAGATTGTAAAGCATCAGTGCCCAGACGCTTTCTTCGCTTAATCAATTAAGCAAAGCTGCCGGGAATTTTCTGATGTACAGGTTTTAAGGTGTGCGTGTTACTTCTCGCCACTGTCGAAAAGTAAATGGGAAAATAGAAAATAAGCAAAAAATAAAAAAAAATAAAACGAATATCGATCCATATGCGAACAATCTAGCAAGAGATTCAACCCCAATTATAGTAACAATCTCTGACTATTTATTGATAGCATAATTTCTGTTTCTGCCAGAGGCATTTGCTGATTTCAGTCGGATCATATTTGAGAATAAAATCTATATAGCATCATGGATCCTGGATCAGTGTTGGACCACTACTCAAATGATTTCAACAATCTTCCTGCAGAAGTTCGATACCTTCTAAAGCAGATCAGTTTGAAAGACACAGAATTTTATGAGACTAAAAAAAAGATACTGCAATTTGAAACACAAATACATAAGTTTATTAAAGAACATGGCTCTTTGGAGGCGAATTCGAAAGAGGACCAGTTAAATCCAAAGATAAAAAAGCTTTACAAGGAATGCGAATCCATACAGGATGAAAAGATAGCTTTGGCAAACACTGTATTGTACATTGTTAGTAAGGGCTTGGCGCATTTGGGATCGGATATAAAGAAGTTGATGAGAGAAGGCTTATTGCATGGCGATGGTGCAGAGGCAGCAGCTACCCCAGGTTTTCCAAATGGTGCAGCATCAACTCCACTTTCAGCGATAAACACAAATATATTTGATTTTTTCAGCGAAACATATATATCAGCAACACCATCTCCGTTAGTGGCTAGCTTTGTTGATAAATCTGGTGCTAACTCTCATAAAAGATCACCCAGTATCAACGGTTCAAATAAAAGAAAAATGGCCTACTCACGCCAACCTTCTGCAAATGGGTTTACTGCTGCAATAGCAGGTAGTGCTCCTAAACGTCAGAAACTCACATCTTCCCTATCTCAGTTAGATACAAAGAACATTCCAAAAAGTAGCGGTTTGGCAAGTATGGCAGCAAGTGCGAGTGGTAATCGTGCTTTGAATACACCTATGACATCATCCAATTTATCTCAGTCCGTGATTTCTTCCAGTTTAGCTACGGATAAGGCTGCACCAAACCCGGGTCCTATACGATCTGCATTAGGATCTTTGGTGGCAGGCTCAGAGATGGGCACTATAAACTCTCCTGCTCATAAAATTGAAAATAGTGAAGATCAAACTCCCTATTGTTTTTGTCGCCAAGTATCCTTTGGTGCCATGGTCGGATGTGACAATCCTAAATGTAAATATGAGTGGTTTCACTACAAATGTGTGGGGTTGGAAGCTGCGCCTGTGGGTAAATGGTATTGTCCAGATTGTACAAAGAAAATGGACAAAAAGAAAAGAAAGAAACTGATATCAATCGGTGCTTGATAATGTTATTCATTTTGTTTTATTGTATTATAATTGTTTTTTTGTTTTTATCACATATTTCTCATCATTATATAGACCAGCATATAATTTATTTTCTACTATATTTTTTTTCAGGGAGTTAGACTCATCGTTTTATCAAATGGGTCATAGATTACATTTATTTCATGTTGATTTCTAATTGAAAGACGTTCCAACGCTCAGAACTTATGCAGCACACTTTTCGCAAGGTTCCTGAAAAAAAAATTTTTTTTCTTTTTCAATATTATATAAGTAAGTATATATCTATATCTTGTGTGAACATCTGATATATATCTACTAGATGTCTGTTTGTATTACACTGTAATTATAGATAAATATAATTGTTAGAATGATGTATAATAAAGAAGTAGAGTTGAATCCCACTGATCTTTTCTGCATTGGTCATGGCGTCTGTGCATATTTAACTGGATTGAAGCAATTTATTTCAGCTGAAGCAAGTTTTGCTGATAAGACGCTCAATCATGAAAGTCGTGATAGCTTTAATGATATAGATCAGCAATGTGGTAAAATAATTGCTGTATTAGAAAGATTAACGCTAGATCCAGAATATTTGAAACTATTATTACCAAATGGGGATCTATATGTTAAAAAGGGGGATAAAACATTAATTGCTTCTCAAGCAATGAAAATGTTACTTCTTGAAGTATGGTATTCGTCATTTGAATGGAAACCTTCCTGTTACAAAGTTGATTTACCGTATTGCCACTATTTCAATGACTTTGATCCATATTGTGATTTACCATTAGCAATAATAATATTTTTGAATAGTTTTATGGATTTGATGTCGCAAGTAGATAGAAATATAATATGTGATGACATGAACTTTGTTAATATGAATGTTCTTTTAGAAAAATATCACTACGGGATCACATTGAAAGCTCCGGAGTATTTTAAAGTTCCTAAGTTGGTTGACTTATTCAAAAAAAATGGTTATTGTCAGAGCATCAAGTCGAAACATTTCCCAAATATTCATAGTAATCAATCTACCGAATTAGTCAAATTGGGTAACAAAGCTTTGAAAAGCTCAAAGCCATTAGGATTAAGTTATTATTCACAAGCTTTAGTGTTTTCTCCTGATGATGCTATTATCCTATCAAATCGAGCTGCAATGTTTCAAGAACTAGATTCGCATGAAGATGCAATTAAAGACTTGTTAAAATGTGTCAGTTTACAGAAAGATTTTTCTGTTGCTTATGCTAGACTAGCATTTTCCTATTTATTTTTAGGAAACGCTTTTGATTCCATCAAAAATTATGTGAACTCCATCAAGGCATGCCAAGGATTACTTATACCAGACAATATTAATATTCAAAGTTCGTCTAATGTTGAGGAATACCAACGTAAAATTAAAAGCAAAACTTTGCCGTCATATTTGCATGCATTGGTCCGTTCTTTAAAATTGGCTGAAGAACGTGCATTACAACAAGGATTGAGCCAAGAAGTTGTTTATGGTTTATCTCTGGATATCGAATCTATAATTCTGACTGTCGAAAGTCGTTCAAATGATAATCTTAATAGAAGGTCTTTCAGGGCGAATATCCCATTCCCTATGGGCCAGGGCTCTATTATTAGTTTCGATTTGAATGGGGATCCTAATGGCATCAGAGCATCAGTTAACCCTAGAGAGATCACACCAAGAAATGGCAGCTTGAATAGACGAATGGGTGATGTATTCACAAGCTTTACCAATAATGCAGATGTGACTACATTAGAAAATACGGTTACTACAGGCGGAGTATCTAGAATGGAGCAAAATGGTAATAATAACACTAATGCGACAACCCAAAACATAGCTAATCCATTTGCTGTAGTCTTGGAAGGCTTACTTACATCAGGAAACACCGCATTGTCTACAGATGTTGCCAGAGCGATAACAAATACCTTGATTCATGGCCAGGCTGAAGCACCAAGAGTGGTACAACCTGACAACGTCAGTAATAATCATAATACAAGTGCTGACGCTAATACCAATGACAATGACAGTACTACTAATTCCAATAACAATGACAGCAACAACAATAACAGCAGCACCAATTCCAACAACAATGACAGCAACAATAACAGCAGCACCAATTCCAACAACAATAATAGCAGTAACAGTTCCAATAATAATGACCGTAGCACCAATTCCGCTAGTAATAATAACAGTTCCGGTTCTTATAATGATGCTAGCGCTAACAATGCTAGTAGCTCAACTTCTAGGACTTCAAATTCGCAGAATAATGCTACAGATCAAAACCAACCAAATATAGTCTCTTCAGTTTTAGAGAGAATACTTACTTCATCAGGCTCGCCGCTTTCTCCAGAAGTTGGTAGAGCTATATCAAGATCCTTAGTTAATGGTCAATTGCCAGATGGAGCCACTATTGTTACAGCTATAACAGAAAATGGAGGTCCAATGCGTTTCTTCAATTTAAATAACCCTACAGGAGCAAATAACAACAGCAACAGCAACAGCTCTAATAATAACGGCACAAGTAATAATAATATTTTTAGCTCAAATAATAACACAAATGCTACAGCAAATAATAATAATAATAACAACGGTGTTTACAATGACACTACTCACTTAGAAGACATAAATGATATTGAATGATTTTTATTCTATGAAAGCATAAGTTTTTATCAATTTATTTTGGTTTTTTGTATATTAGTTTCAGCTATATATTAATTTTATTATGCATACCAAGAGTTGTATGAATTTTGTAATAATTGTCATATACAGTAAAAAATTTCAGTGCATATGGGTTTTACCTACTTAAATCTTTCTACAACAGCGTCCACACCCATTTCTTTATAATCTTGGATTGAAACAAATTTGTCAAAGTCATTCAAATTCGCTAAAACATTTGCACCATACCACACGTTATTCAGCCTTTCAAGCAAATTGGGAGATGAAATGACATTGATATTGAAATTAGGTAATAATGTTTTCAACTCTAAAAGAATTCTTCTATCCAAGTTTGGTAATAGCGAACTACCCCCAGTAATTATAATATTTGCTAATAATTCAGAGATGCTGTCAGGAGTATCCTTGAATTTATTTAATACTTGTAGAATTACATCAATTATTCCTAATGGGTTAGGATTATTTGGCGTAATACGTGGTCTAAATAAGTATTCACATAATTGTAACTGTTCTTGGTTAATTGTAATTTTTCTATTATCTGGTAATATGTATGCCCTTGGTTCATAAATGATATTGTTTATATTTGTTTCATTCAATTGCGCAACTGATACGGAATTTATGGAACTCTTGAAATCATCGAGCAAAGATCGGTTTAAATCAAAGTTTCTAAAAGACTCGGAAATGTTGTTAGATTTAAACTCAAGTAAATTTTTTCCATAAATGTCCAGGTGGGAATAGTAATGTTTCTTCAAAAAATCATAGATTTCAAAATTTAGATAATCACCTGCATAATTATTATGAATATGAAATTTATTTAATACTGAATCACTTGTAACGCCAGTGACATTCAAAGTTGAACCACCAATATCAACCACTAGACCGGTGGCTTTACCCATCGAAGAAGTTACACAAAGAGGATTCTTTAAGATACAAAATGATGGCACTTCGAATTTCTCAAAAGCTAACTCTATTAATTTCTTTCTACTATTCTTTGAATTCCAAATATTATCCGTGGTCACCAATGGATACTTATTCTCATTATCAATTCCAAATCTACCAAAAATGTAACTCCAGTTGGATTCTAATGCATCCCAATTATTGATATTACCATCCCTGAACATCGAAAATGCTTCTAAATTCTCAAACTTATTGTCTATATTATCAATGCTGTATATTTTATCATCACCAAATATATAAGTTTCTCCTGTTTTAGTATTGTTAACATAATTTGATGGAAAGATTAAAGATGGGATCTCCTCCACGGAGAAGCCTGCTCTTGTATTTGAAGATCCATTTTCAATAATGAAGCACGGATACGTCATTTGCAAGTTATTATGAGCGTCTATTTATTATTAACTAGAAATGACTACAAGTTTCCAATCGGTTAATTAAATCGATCGTATCTCAACATAATGTACATGTATTACACAAGTATATTAGTATTTATACTATTGAAAAATATTTGTTTATCTTTTGGGTATTCTTCTTTGTCCTTTTTTCGCTTTTCATCTCTCTATTTTTTTTTTTTTTTTGGCTGTAATTAAGTTTCTTTTAAGCGCACAAAGTAATATTACATCCTTACATTCATAACTCCGTAAATTTGTGAATTATACGGCTATAATCGGAATTTTCTGAAAGAAAGTCCGATAGATTAGAATAAACCAGATGAGAGAATGAGTAACCTACATTGACCATCCTTTTTTATATTTCTTTTTCTCTTTTTATTTTTTTTTAATATTTTCTCCAACTTTACTTATATCAAGTCATTTATGACATTAATTCTCTTTTCTAAATCAAACCTCTTGTTTGTAGAATAGATTTATCAACACAAATTGGCTTGATTGATAGAATACCTACATCTACGATTAATATTGTCAAGATGCAGGAGTTATCTTTATCCTCTGCTATCTGGTCATCAGTAAAGCCGGTCCTTAAAATATATTTCATTATGTTCACAGGTTTTATATTGGCAAGAAAGAAAATTTTGGGGATTGAAACTTCGAGAAACTTATCTGATTTTGTCATTAGTGTTGCGCTACCAGGTTTGACCTTCAGTAAAATTGTCACAAATTTATCCTACAGAGACTTGAAAAATATAGGTTTGATGATCTTTGTTGAGGTTTTGGTTATTATAACAGGTGGTGTGTTTGGTTTTATTATGAATTATACCACGGGAAATCCTAACTACTTTTACTATGGTCTAATATTGGCTGCTGCTTATACCAATGTCGGTGATTTGCCTATTGCATTCATTCAAGGCCTTCCATCCATCATTTTTAATTCAGATGAAGTAGATAGAGGCGTAGCATATATTTGCATTCAAAGTTTTACGCAAATTACGTCTTTATTCAATTTGGGTCTACTGCATCTCATAGGTCTTGACTTTTCAGATGATGATCTCAATACCATTAATGAAAAGCATAATGAGGAAAGTTCTGATAGCGGATTTCAGAACGAAGAAGTTGCACCATATGATAGGGAAATAAATAATAATAACTTTTCTAAGTCTGAGAACTCAATGAATGATATGGGAAATACAAACTCTATAACGAGAACTATATCAAATAATCTCAGAAAAAGAAGAATGAGTATTGCAGACTCTATAATGAATAATGACGAGCAAATTCACGATATCATCAATGAATACAGTGAGGTTAATAGAGATGCGATAGAAGATAACCTAGACAGTTTAAGCCTAAAAAAACCAAAAATTTCTCCAAAGATTACTCCAGCTAACGTGATTATATTTGTTTTAAAGAATTTTAAAAGACCTGCATCCATAGCAACTATTACAGGTATGGTCGTTGCGCTAGTACCTTGGTTAAAGGCTTTATTTATTCCGTTCGATAAAGTGGATTATCCAGATGCACCTGATCATAATCCGCCTTTGCATTTCATTTTGGATACTGCTACATTTGTGGGAAATGCAGAAGTCCCTTTAGGTTTGTTAATCTTAGGTGGAACCTTAGGCAGATTACAAATTGCAAAAATCAGCAGGTCTGTCATGGCTGTATCTGTTTTATTAACTATTATAAAGTTGGTGGTCGTTCCGATTATCGGTGTTGCTTGGATGGGAGAATTTAATAGAATCGGGTGGTTTGATTCAAAAATTGAATATTTTATCTCTCTATTATCGTGGGGTTTACCTGGTATGACCACCCAAATTTATGTGACAGCTTTTTATACCCCAGTCGATGGTGAGCACAAACAAATGGATATGATTGGTATTTTATTGTTAAGCCAGTATATGTTTTTGATCATTAGTTTCCCTTTCTTGGTAACTTACTCTCTTAAGAATTGTTTGCATTTCTAAAACTAAAACATTTCGTAGTATACACTTTTTTTTTCTATTCTTGTTTTATATATATTATATTTATCTCAATTATCACAAAATTATCTAATATACTGTTTTGAATTTTTTCTTACAATTGTAATTCAGAATATAGTTGGTCTATAAATTATGTATAAATGTCTATAAGGGATGATTGCTAAAAATATGATTAGTAATTATATAATTTTCTATGCAAGGATATTTTCTATGTTTGTCAAAAAAGTCAGCTAAATTAAGCTTGTAGCAGCAGAAGCATAACTGGTAAAAACCTGAGTAACAGTACTAACACTGGAAGGAGTAACTACTTCAATGGAAGTTGCAACAATATCAGTTACCGTAGAAACAATTTGGGTAGATGTGGAAATGATTTGAGTTGAAGTGGAGATATACTTGTTAACCTGAGAAAGGCTCTTTGCAGCGCTACTAGTAGCACTAGAGCTAGTGGTGGTAGCAGAACCGGTAGCACTAGAGCCAGTGGCGGTAGCAGAACCGGTAGCACTAGAGCCGGTGGTGGTAGCAGAACTAGCAGCACTAGAGCCGGTGGTGGTAGCAGAAGCGCTAGAAGTACCAGCAGAAGTAGTACCAGCGGCAGCAGAACTCGATGTATCTGAAGATTGGTCAGTAGTACCTTGACTTTGGCTAACGTCCGCTACTTTAACTTGGTTGGCACCAGTGGAGACATCAGAAGTACCTGCTGATGAGGAAGAACCAGAAGTGCTATCTGTTGACCCGGAAGAACTATCTGAGGAACCAGAGGAGCTGGATGAACTGGAAGAGCTAGTACCACCAATAAGATTATTACCTTGTGTGGTAATAATTCCAGTAAGACTGTTCACCATAACATCATTTGCAGCTTGACCAACACTTCCAAGAACCGATTTTCCGGTAGATGCCGCAGATGCAGATGGTTCTGCTTCTTCCTTTGTTGATGAGGAAGTTGGCTTATCTTCTGATTCGGTAGATGAGGTAGCTGGGCTGGCGGTAGATGTAGTAGCAGGCTTAGCTTCAGATGAAGGTCCAGCAGTTGCAACAGAAGATGTAGTGGAAGTTGGCTTATCAGTAGATGTTTGGGCTTTGGTCGATGTTGCTGCTGATGCACTGGAAGTAGCGGATGTAGTCGTACTTGGCTTGTCAACAGATGTTGTTTTGGCTGCCGCTTGAGTGGACGTAGCTTCTGCGGCCTTGGTAGTGGCTGCGGCCTTGGTTGTAGCTGGAGTACTCTTGGATACTGTAGGAGTGGCATCTTCTGATTCCTCTTTAGTAGAGCCTGAGGAACTTGAGGAGGAACTTGAGGAGGAAGACTTGACGGCAGAGACCTTTGGGGTAGTAATCTCAGAAGAGGAGATCTCCGAAGTGACCTTTGGGGTAGTCACTTTTGGGGCGCTGAGTTTTGGCAAGCTAAGTTTAAGTGGATCACGCTTATCAATTTTAGTATTAGCTGTAATCGTATGGTGTAAGTCATCTATTCCTGAAAGCTGACTTTCTACAGCCATTTTTGGCGTACTGACTTTTTCTAGGTTGGTGTCACGCTTTCCAAGTGCATTTTCAATGTTTGGTCTGACTGGTGCTGAATTGGCAACCTCAAAGGAAATAAAAGATAATAAAATAGCAGCTGCAAATTTCATTTTTGCAAATATTATTTGGTCTATGGTATGTTTAGTGTAATAAATGGTTTTGTAGTTCTTAATTACTTATTATTAAAATCCGATTGCCTTTGTCTTCTCTAGGAGGACCTCCACCACTATTTATACATATGGCGTCTCCCGACTCCACAAACCTTCACTGCAGCTTGCAAATGATTTAAGTAGCTGATTTACTGGATTCATGATAAAATGCATTGTTACCAGAGAACATTTGTATGAAAATGGCATATGCATGTTGAAATTTCATGTGGAGTCATTCAATATTTTGTGTGTCGGTGTTCATACTCCTAAGTTTTTCCTTCTATAATATGAGGGTTCCACATCGCAGTTGCATTCGCACATATTATTTATGCAGTATTACTGTTGGAACCACCAAAAAAGCAATCCGGTGCACGACCAGAATTCGGCTCCCTCTACAACTGAGGTGTATCAGTGGCTATTTATAAACATTGCAGTAGTAAACGCAAAGTATGTTTACTATCCAATTGTTCTAAAACAAACCTCGAACGAAATGTACCATAATTACCCACTTACTCCTGTATTCGAAGTTCGATACATGCAAACGACAGACATTGTTAAGACCGTATTATACCTTGGAAGCTATTATCCAGGGATGATTCTTTCTTTGACTTATTTTTTTTCAAAAATAGATGACAAACTATTACACATTGTGCATTTTGTGTTGTGTTTGTGCAAAAAATAGTTGTTGAAACAATACCATACCAGTTGCTGTGTGGAAACATTCCAAGTTGTCCAATGTAGCTTTCTGTTACATAGGTTTTTTGCTGTATTTGCTTTTTTACACTAAGCAGAAATCAACATCACTTCGATCGTAGATTTATATGCTAACATAAAACAGCTAATACCCATGCCGTACCGGTTTTATAGTGCATTTACGGATGTATGTACACTGTCTTGCTTGTGCCGGAACGGATTGTTGTTCCGGTACGGATTTTATTATTCCTCATTACGGTTAAAAAGAAATCAAAACAAAAAAACTAAGTATTCTATCAAGCTGCCTTTTAAACAAAACAATTAATACCGAGCCTGTTCTATTTACTGGGATGAATAGCTGGAGCCAGCAGAAGCAGATCAGCAGCTTTAACAGTCTCATTGCCCATAATAAATGGTTGTTGACAGTAAAATCATGCCAGCTGGTGATAGCAGCACCGATAATAGTGATAGCAAGCCGGCTGAAAGCAGTAGCGCAAAGTCCAGTACTCCGCGTAAGAACGGTTCAGTAGTGTCGAACAGCAGCAAGCCCACCAAGAACGGTAAAATAAGTAAAGGTGGCAGTGCCAATAATGGGTCTGGGAACCATCCTGAGAACAACAAAGAATATCGGAAGTTGAAGTCAAGGCTCCAGCAAAGTTTAGAGCAAAAGAAAAAACTAGATAATGAATTGCGCGAAGTAGAAGAGAAATTGTTCATTGACGAAACCCAGTATTTCACAAACACTTTCCATCCAAGCGCGTACGGTAATATTGTGAAAGGGTTTGACAATTTTGCAAGAACAACAACAAATAACAACTTGAGGAGACGGTCTACATTTATGGATGATGATAGAGTCTTTTCCTTGAGTAGCTACACGTATGTGAAGGAGTTGGAAAAAAGAAAGAGAGCTGAAAACGGGTCAGATTCTAGTGATAAAGACCTGGAAGATGAAACCACCGGAAAGAAAAAATAGTTATCAGTTTGCTATTTTCTTTTTATGTATTTTTATGTTTTAATAGATATTTGCGTTTGTTTTTGGCCAGGATTCTGTAATTCTTATTTTGATCAGTTTTTGAGAGACATATTATGAAAAAAATGAAAAAATACAGAGCTTCCTTATAGTAGAAAATAATGGCTTATCAATAACAAGGCCCCAATTAAATGCTGGGGCTTGTGGCTGGTAGAGTCTTTCCGCATTCCGATTCATATGACACAGTACGTATGCCAATAATATGGCAGTTTGTCGGCTTCAAATAGAATCATATTAACACAAGTCTTTTGTTTTCATATTTTTAAATAGCCACCTGCTATTAGATTATATTCAATTGCATTTTA
The DNA here is from genome assembly GCA_010994365.1 of Saccharomycopsis schoenii. Taxonomy (NCBI): domain Eukaryota; kingdom Fungi; phylum Ascomycota; class Saccharomycetes; order Ascoideales; family Saccharomycopsidaceae; genus Saccharomycopsis; species Saccharomycopsis schoenii. Next base: position 331,111 of record JNFU01000012.1, on the reverse strand, counting down.
TAATTTATTTTGCCAAACCTTTAGTTGTTCAAAATTGCTGTCTCCCATTATTCAGACCAGTCAAAACCCCAGAATTATGCCATTTCACTGCGCATAAATATTTGCTCGGTCAGAAATTCTAGCGGAAAAACATGCATGTACAAAAAAAAGGCTATTTTTACTTCAAGATCATCAGTGGAGAGTAGCCTTTTTAAGCCTTCTCCTTTTTGCCTTATGACGAGCAGATTTCTATTGTTTTTTTTTTATCTATTTTGGAAAGTGAATATTACATACTTTTTCAAAATATTAAAATGATTAAAAGATAAACCACTGCAATGTTTCAGCAACGACGCTCTTCATTCGAAGTGTTATATATATCTAACGTGGTACGTTAAAGACTAATGGTCAAAACGATTTAAATATCATATTTAAATCCGATTCATTAACTTCTGAATTTGTCATTAAAAGCGCGTTGCTTAACTGCAAAATATTTCCGTACCTCAGGCAATCAACAAGCAAATGGAATGTCCGAATTAACATTATCTACAGCTATTTGGTCATCAGTAAAGCCTATTCTTAAGATTTATCTTATCCTAATAACAGGCTTTATATTGGCCAGAAAAAAAGTCTTGAATATCGAAACTTCGAGAAATTTGTCTGATTTTGTCATCAGCGTTGCGTTACCAGGTTTGACTTTCAGTAAAATTGTATCAAGCTTATCTTATAAAGATTTGAAAAGCATTGGTGTTCTAATCTTTGTCGAAGCACTCATTATTCTTACAGGGGCTATTTGTGGATTTGTTTTAAATTATGTCATCACTATTCCAAAATATTTCTATTATGGGCTTATTGTATCTTCAGCCTTCACAAATGTGGGAGATTTGCCGATTGCTTTCATCCAAGGTATTCCTTCCATAATCTTTGACTCAGCACAAGTCAATAGAGGGGTAGCTTACGTTTGCATTTTGAATTTCTGTCAAGTCTTTACCTTATTTAATTTGGGAGCGCTTCACATCATTGGCCTTGACTTTCCAAAATCCGATGACAATGAAAGCAGCAGTGATAATGTTGGAAAAGTAGCAGAAGAATCAAGTATTCACTCAGAAGAACTTAGTCAGAATAATGAAACCGCAAATGATGTCATTTCTGTTCAGCCCTCTTTGACAAGAACAATTTCAACCAGAATTAAAAGAAGAATAAGTATCGCAGCGTCGATATCAAATAATGAGGAACAAACACATGATATAATCAATGAATATAGTGAAACCGGAAGACCTTCAACAAGTAACAACTTGGATGTAATAAGTACGAATATAGTGCAGCAGAAAAAAGCTAATCAATTGCATTCGTTGGATGTGTTGCTATTTGTGATTAGAAATTTTAAAAGGCCTGCTTCCCTCTCTATTGTGATCGGTATGATTGTAGCTTTAGTTCCGTGGTTAAAAGCGCTATTTGTCCCTGTCGACAGTGTCCAGTATTCAGCAGGACCTGATCAAAATCCACCGTTAAGCTTTATATTGGATACGGCGACATTTATAGGAAATTCTGAAGTTCCGTTGGGTTTGTTACTTTTAGGTGGAACCTTAGGAAGATTACAATTCACAAAAAATAGTAAAAAGCTTATCATTATAGCAGTTCTGTTATTGTATACAAAGTTGATTATGCTTCCTATAATTGGTATATCATGGATGGGAGAGTTTCACAAAATCGGGTGGATTACCTCCAATATGGAATATTTTCTTTGCATATTATCCTGGGGTTTACCTGGTATGACTACACAAATATATATAACTGCGTTCTATACTCCCCTTGATGGTGAGCATAAGCAATTAGATATAGTTGGAATATTGCTAATGAGCCAGTATATATTCTTGATTATCAGTTTTCCGATATTAGTGACATATACCTTGAAACAATGTTTGCATTTTTAATATGCTAGCCGTTTTTAAACCATCCTTACTTTTGTTTTTTTACTTTATTGTGCTTTTATATAAATTTCACCTAGCAATAGATTAAATAAAATAAGTAAGAAAAATCAGTAAGTCTTTTTGTAATACATATTCGAGTCCATTCAGTTGTTCCTGTTCAAATAATGTTAGAAATCTCACATTTATGCAGAACATAGAGATACACCCGGGCACATAATAAAATCACGCAAAAAAGAGCTCTAGTATATAAGAAAACAAAAAAAAAAAGCGAACTCACCAAAGGGAAAAATTACACTGAATGAGTTAGTGAGAGAGAAAACGACAATAAAAAATAAAATAGCATTTGATTGGATGCCGAATATTCAAAGCCATAGTTCTATATAGTAAAGCTGTTATTGTGTTTTTCAAATAAAAAATATTAAATAATAAAGGTAGTATTTACTAAAGAGCAGGAAATGAAGCAATCAATTGGCACACGTTTTAATTTTGTTAAAAGATTTCTCAGTACACAAACTTCCGCAGGATCATTAGCAGAGAATGCCAACATTGGTGAACCACATTCCGAGAAAAACGCTAACGATTTATCATCTGTCTTCGAGAATAATGAACCAATTTTCCAAACTATAGGTACCCCGCCTACATTACTTTTAATAAAGTCACCAGCATCAGCTCCAGTGACAATAAAGAGGGATTCAATTCTTTCTTTGAATTTTCCAACCTATATCACCAAACCCAACCAATTGATAAATATTGATGAATTGGTTAAATTTGAACTTAATTATTATAATAATTTTTTTAAATTCAATAAAAATTATCAAAATTTGATCTCTGCAGTGCCTTTTAATTTGATCATTAATACCGACGATTACACAAATGGCGGAAGCCTTTTCAAGAAAAAAAACCAGGCTTTTAAAACTTTCCATAATTTGAAATTAGATGGCACTTCAGACTGGGCTATTTTCAAGAACAAAGCTATTCAAGCATATTCTGGTAATAACTTGTGTTTATCATTAAAATACCAACCTAATAAAGTCTCTAGAAAATTACAAGAAAAATTAGATAGAAGCAGAATAAATGCCAAGTCAAAATCACTATTTCAAAGAATTTTTAAGAAAAATGTCAGTCTGAACTCGGATACTGGACTAAGTAGATTTAAGCAATTCACATTTGTTTCCGGCAGAGGCAATGTTGGATTAGTTGGATCTGGGGAAATTTTACAAATTGATTTGACCTCAAATGAATCAATTATGATAAATAAGAATCATTTACTTGGTTTAAAGATTAACGGGATTCATGATTTGAACAATTTGATTTATACTCAAAAGAAAGAAATAATAAAAGATAAATCGGAAAGTTCAAAATTGGAATCCTCGGGTAAAGCAGCAGTGACCCCTGACACGGCGTCTAATGATAAACATGAAATCATTGAAATTGAGGGTAAACCATCTTCTTCATTGCCAATTTCTATTGAAACTCTAACCAAGATAGCTGGTACATTTACAAATATAGTTCGTAAAAGTTGGAAACTCGCTGGAAAGTTTACTAATATAATGTTTGCGTACATGAAAAACAGACGTTCAGACAGTAGTAATTTTGTTACTATTTTGGGCCCAACTACTATTTTATTGAACTCCTCAAGTAACCAAAGTAACATAATTAAGAATAACAAAAAGATACAAATAGACGATGAAATGTCTGTTCAAAATGAAGATATGTTAAGTTACGTCACTATAAATAATGGGAAGGTAGATTTCGAAAACACTAAGGATTTTAAAGAGACAATTGAACAAATCGAATCTAAGAAGTAAAAAATATCCCGCTTAACGGACTATCCTTATATAAATGAGTAAATAAAAATAAGTTCATTCTTTTTGATGTCAACTTGTAGATATATTGGCTTACAATTACTAAGCATAAGCATATAAAGGGAGCATGTTTATCTTAAAAATTTTTAATTATTTGTTATTGAAAGAAGTTAAACGAAAAGAGACCTGAAAACTTGTATGAAAAATTTATTTGCTAATAGCAAAACTTTCACCTCAATGGTCTATAACACAGTTGGCATACCACCTCTCAATCTCAACACCAAGTGCAATGTGGATTCCTTTTGGATGTTGTAATCGGATAAGGTTCTGCCATCCTCTAATTGCTTACCG